>MU380301.1:0-82855 GCA_022495085.1 Xylaria sp. FL1042
AAAATAAAAATAATAAATATTTAAAAAATAAAAAATATAATAATATTATTATTAATTGCTGCTTTTATAGTTTTAATGCGTTGTTTTTTTTTATAGTAAAATAAAAATCTAGTTTATTAAGCTTATAAAAGCTTGCGTAAAAATTTATAAGCGGTTAAATTAAATAAAAAAATTTAATAAAATAAAAAAAGAAAAAATAAGTCGCTATTTTTTTTAAAACAGCTAGTATATATTATATAATTAGTTAATATTTTTGTTTTAAGTTTTTTTTTTATAGTTAGCTATTTTAGCTAGCATATATTTACTTAATATTTTATTATAATCTTTAGTTTTTTATATTTTAAGTAAGCTTATATAATAAAAGTAGTAAATAATTAATAAAACATTTTACTTAAAACAGCTTTTTTTTTTTAAAAAAAAAAATAAAAAAGCAATAAAAATTATTATATTGTTTTTATAGCATTAGTTAACTAATATATAAGTTTACTGTTTTATAGTCGCACTTTAAAAAGTAATAAACATTAAATATTTTAAGTTTTACTAAAAATATTAATATATTAAAAAGTAAAGCTAACTAATAAAACAATTAATAAACTTACTACACTTAAATTTAAAATAATAATATAAAATAAAAAGGTTTAATTAAAAAAGAAAAAAACATAATATTTATATTTTATAAAAGTTTACTATGTTTAAAAACTAAAGTTTATATAAGAAATTTTTTTATAAATATATATAAGGTTAAGCTTATATTTAACCATTTTAATTATAAGCTTTTTATTTTCTTTTACTAGCTCTTAGCTTCGTCGCACTACTAATAACCTTTTATTAATTAAACTAGACTTTTTTTAACGCTTTTTATTACTTTAGCTATTAGCTAAATAAGTCGAATACTTTAAAAACGCGTAAAAAAAAAGTTTATATTTTATTAGGTTAAAAGAATATTATTAGCGGCTAACTAGCGTACTTAAATTATATTGCTTTTTAGCTAGCTTAATATATATAAGGTTATATTAAAAAAATAGCATTAAAAGGTTTTAATGCCGCAAAAAAAACTTTTAACTAAAATATACTACGTTAAAATAATAAAGCTAACCAATAAAAAATAACTAAAACAACAACAATAAAAACAACAAAAACAATTAATAAGGCCTATATAACTAAAAATAACTATATTCTACTATGTAGGTATAAAGTGTACAGGATAAGGTATAAAAAAATACTATGTATAAGGTATGTGGTAAGGTGAAGTAGGTAGGTAGGTTGGCCTGCGGCCAACAGCCCCTTATATAGCCAGTATAACAGGTGCGCACGGGCCGCAACAGCCTAGGTCAACTACTACGCAGGTGCCTGGCACCTGCAGGGACCGCCAGCCCTGTTGCAATACACTTGCTTTTTATATTAGCTAAAATCGCTTTTAAATATTATTTTGTCACTTTACTTTTTAAGATTTAAATAGTAAAAACAAGGCTTTTTTATAGTTATTTTTAAAGGTTTTAAAAGTTTTTAAAGTAGTTAAAAAGGCTAGTAAATAGCTAGTTATTATACTTTTAGCTATTATAATCGATAAATTTATAATAGCCTTTATAGGCCGGTTAAAAATAATTATATATATATATAAAAAACTAAACTTAAAAGGCTTTAAAGTATAAATAATAGCTATTTAAAGCTATATACTTAACTAGTTATAATATTATAACTATATTAAACTTATAAAAATACTTTATTTAATAAAGGCTATGCTAGCTAAAGGTAGTTAAAAACGTAGTTAAAAGTATAAGCTTTTAAAAAACGCTATAAAAGCTAAAAAATAGCTTTTTCGGCTAAATAACACGTAATAAATAATAGTTAAACTATTATAAAAGCTTTTATAACAGCCTTATTACTTGTTTTACGATAATCTCTTTACTTTAGTTAACTTGTTAACTTATTTACGAAATTATATAAGTATTAGCGTAACCGTTATAGCTTATACTTGTTTTAAAATAATTTAGCCGTTAGCTAACCTTTATATAAAAGACCTTTAAAAAAACTAGATAAAATAAAACAGCTTTAAACGTAAAGCTATAGCTAATAGCAAGGTTATATAATTTATATATAAAAGCAACGTTATTATAGCCTTTATATTAATAGTTTATTTAAGTAATAAAGACTTAATAAAAACTACTTGCTGCAAGCTATATATAAAAACTATAAAAGCTATATTTAAAGACCTTTTTATAGCTAAAGTGTTATTGCTAGCTATAGTATATAACTATAATATATAAAAGGCTAACGTTAATTTTATTAACTAATTACGAGACTATAATAGCTAAAGTTATTAAATTCGTAAAAGGCGTAAACAATGCTTATTTTTTTAGTTTATCTTTAAAATAGTTTTAATAAATACTTTTTTACTGTAAAAAAAAGCTTATTTTATAGCGTGAAAGCTATATTTTAACTAGGTTATATAAAAAAAAGTTATTTTATAAGCTTTATTTAAAAATTATAGCTATTAAAAAAAAGCTAGTATAAAAGGCTTTTTAAAAGTTAATTTCTTTAAAAAAGACTTTTCTAGCCATTAAATAGTTAAAAAAAATAAGTATAGCTTTTGCAAGGCTTGTTTAAGCTATTTAATATATAACTAAAATCGCGTAATTTTAAAAAAAATAATTAAAAACGCTGCTATTAAAAAACGCGTTTAAATAAAGTACGGCTATAATATATATAATATAACGCTATATAATAACAATAAATATATATATATTTATCACATTAAAAAATAGGTGTAATAAAAGGTACTTGATTTTTTTTTAATTTAATTAGTTAATTACCCTTGCATTTAATGGCTTAGCATTTTGCAGCTAAGTTAGCACCCAAAGGGATAGCCTAAATGCAGCCTAGATGTTTTCAACAGCAGCTTAGATGCCTTTAACAGCTTTAAATGCCTTTAATAGCTTAATGCCTCGACTGCTTTGGCTGCTTTTGGCTGCTTTTGGTAGCATACAGGCAAATAAGGCAAGTAGAGTTATATAGGTTAAATGCATAACCTATTATAATAGCCGCTTATTGCAGCTAAGCAAAATACTTTTATTTTGGTGGCGGCTTTACCTATTCTGAAGTATATGGAAATTTTTGCAAGTTAACTGGTCATTTGCAAGTTAAAGACCTGCACCTGAAGGGTCAACTTCAGTTACTGCTTCAGGTGGGGACGAAAGTGGAGTCTGCACGGGTACCCATGGTAAACTGCCTCTTAGTTTGAATGTATGTATATATGAGAGGGGGGTGTACTTGATTTCTTGCGTATCACTTACTATAACTTAGCAGTTGTACTCGCTGAAAATAGTAGTGTACTAATTGCTCTAGGGAGATGTATGCATAGCATACATACTTAGTATTTCGTAGCGGTAAAATATTAAATACAAGGTTGTATGCACTGAGTAACTAGCCCTTCTCCTTACTCGCTTATTCCGACATGGCCAGTCGCCGGGTAGGCCCGAAGTGTCCGGCGGACGATACAGGGTTTGGTAGTAAGCCGACCCCAGCCTTAACCCCTGGCTAGTGTAAATACCCCTGACACGATGATACACACAGCCCTAAAGATTCTCAACGGTTATAGTGGTTCTTGCCAGTACTATATAATACGCTTCCTGTAACTAGTGTAAAAGACGGGTATTATAATTCCATTGAAAGACGAGATCGCAGCACTATAATAGGGGCTTGGCAAACAGCCATAATAGTCTTCCAAGTTCCTTATTGCTAGGCTCTTAGAAGCTTCAGGCATTAAGACGGGAATACGAGGTCTTATATAATGCTAGCTATCAGGCACCCAAAAGACCGTTTTATTTCTCGGGTGCAACTCGAGACCCTGAAATCGAGACTCTAACACCTAACCGCCTAGATACCTAATTGGCTATCTATGCTGTGCAATTAATCCCTAGTATGTAGCCCACTTCTTACGCCAACGGTATGTACAGCATCCTACCCACATCCTACCCACATTGCGTGGTATCACGCTGGATACTGATATGCGTTACCCCGGAGGGATTGCTGCACACACTGTGCCGCATTCTTGTCTGGCATCTATCTACCTTTTTCCTATTACGGGAGGGAGAATATACGGCATCTAGATTGCTCAAGGTGAGTGACAAACGAAGCAGGTTTGTTTGGTACGGTATTGTGTGACTTATTTGATTAGTTGCCCGTGCCAATATTGTTATTTTAACCCGACACGGCCGAGAAAGACAAAGCCTAGGTCCCACCCACGTCAACGGACTAGGGGTCAACGAAGCTCACATTTTCGGCAGCGGTGAGGGACGTGACTGCAGTAGTGTTATTACTGAGACTTAAGCTGCAGCTTACACGCAGGATTCTCTTGCAACATGCGATTCCTACTGCAGCGAGAAGAGTTAACTCCTCTCCTTCGAGAGACAGGGATACAGTATCAAATACCTACTAGTATGTGAATTCAATGTATGCACCCACATGATGAACCCACCTAATCCTTTCTCCTCCTCTACAACGTGAGATCCATCCAGATACGGCAGATACATGAAATCCTGGGGGTAATCAGGCCAGACCCTTGCTGAGGAACGAGGGAGGTTAGATGATTGATAGTAGAGTTGTAAGCATGCGCTCCATAGTTGAAGATACTAGGCGCTGTGTAGTTATAAAGAAAAAGAAAAAACCAGTTGCCCTCTAGTAACCTTACTGCTTGAGCCTCCTTGTTACTACCGGCGTTACTCTCAACACGCTTGAATATAAACCGCAAGAGGAACCCTTAACCCAGTCTCACATCCCGACTTTTATGATCATAGAACCCACATTCCGGACAAGATGTCTGTTGAGCCCATCGCCGTAATTGGTTTGGATGCCAAATATCCATGTGATGGAGACACTCCGGAGAAGTTCTACGAATTTCTCCTTGCTGGGAGATCTGCCAGACGTCCCATACCACCAGAGAGATATAACTCGGCTGCTTTCTGGCATCCGGATAACCACAGAGATGGAATTGTACGATATACCCTCCCTCCGATCTTGCCACTATGACTAACTCAGAAATTCCAGATTGGCGGGAAGGAGGGGCATTTCATCCAAGGCAATGTCAAAGCGTTCGATGCCCCTTTCTTCTCGGTCACACCCGCAGAGGCGGCAAGCATGGATCCGCAACAACGAATGCTTCTTGAATGTGTTTATACGGCCCTTGAGAGCGCTGGCATCACAATGGACGCTGCGAAGGGTTCATTGACGGGATGTGTAAGTGATATTAAATTTTCTATGTTCTTCACCATACTAGTTCTCCCCCCTTCTAGACAAGTTGGCGAACGGAAGCTTCCAACTTATGCTGAAGAATCACTTACTGGTGTATCATATGAGGAGAGAAATTGCTAACACAGAGCATACAAGTACGTGGGATCCTTCATTTGGGATTATCGGGACGTCTTAATCAAGGACGTCGATGCTCCTATGATGTATACAGGATCTGGTACTATCGCAAGCACACTTGCGGGCCGTGTTTGCTGGTTTTATGATTTCATGGGACCAGCTTTGAGCGTTGATACTGCCTGTTCGAGTAGTATGGTAGCACTCCACCAAGCTATTGTTGCCTTGAAGGCAGGAGACTGTGATATGGTATGACCCTAAACAGCTCCATTTCCACCAAACCGTATGAACTGAGTATTTGTACATTTAGGCTCTCGCCTGTGGTACCAATCTGATACTCTCCCCTGAAATGGGACTCGAACTTAATGCCCTTGGTGTGCTAAACCGGGATGGAGCCTCATACAGCTTCGATGAGAGGGCAAGTGGCTACGGAAGAAGTGAAGGAATCGGCGCCATTGTTCTGAAACGGCTTTCAGACGCTCTTCGTGATGGGAATAGTAAGTACAACTTATTATTAACTACATCAAAGAACGACTTGAGATGCTAACTCTTCCAATTTTGTCTAAACAGCTATCCGTGCTGTAAGTATACTTGGATTCATCCTCCTTCTCATTTGTACTGGAGCATAGAGGCTCTGGGGTGAGGACGGTGTTTTGGAACCTTTAAGTTTCTAAAGCACTTATTAGTCATTTTTCAAATGAAGATTGCTAAAATTTGTGTGTTCAAAGGTTATCAGAAACTCGGGCTCCAACCATGATGGACACTCCCCTGGTCTTACCGCACCTTCGAAGGAGTCTCAAGCAGAGCTTATGCGCAAAACATATGCTCAGGCTGGCCTCGACCCTTCAGTCACGCGGTTCTTCGAAGCCCACGGAACTGGCACGCTGGTAGGAGACCCTATCGAGGCGGGCGCCATTAGTGAAATGTTTACTCCGTACCGATCCCCAGAAGAGCCTCTTTATATCGGCGCTGTTAAAAGCAATATAGGGCACTCAGGTAAGTTCCATAGGATGTTTTATTATTATTTTGGCTTGTCCTAGTAGCATGAATTACTTTTATAAGGGGCTTCTACTCCTTTTGATACTTCAAACTCCAACCCTCTTTTGTTTTTTGCTATGTAAGATAGTTACTAACTCTAGATTTTAAAATAGAGGGTGCATCAGGTATTACATCTGTTATTAAGAGCATTCTCACGCTTGAACGTGGAATTATACCCGCCAATGCCTGGTTCAAAAACCGTAACAGCAAAATTCCGGATGACTGGCATTTTAAGTTCCCAACTAAAGCACTTCCATGGCCAGAGACAAAGACCGGACTTCGTCGAGTGTCTATCAATTCTTTTGGCGTCTCAGGAACTAACGCACATATTGTGATGGATGACGCCTATCACTTTTTGAAGGAGCACGGATATAACGCACCCCACCAAACTGTTGATGTGCCTCAGCTCCTAGATATTGCTTGTAAGTCTAATGTTGATCTTCCGTCTTTCATCACGTGCATGTGCTCATTCTAATCCCTTTCATCTTTTGATAGCTATTGAACGGCCTTTACTGCCTAACAGTGATGTCTCTTCGTCTCCTCAACTTATCGTGCTGAGTTCACACGACCAAGATGGCATCTCTAGACTTAGTAACGTCTATAGCCAACATCCCTTCAATGGCTCATTCTATGACCTAGCATTCACACTAGCAGCTAAAAGAACTCAATTCAACTGGCGCACAGCAATTGTTGCTGATTCGGTTGAATCATTAAAAAATACATTGTCAGAAAAGCTTGAAGTCAAACGCGTTGGTAATGACCATGGGCTTGCATTCGTTTTCACCGGACAAGGAGCCCAGTGGGCTCGAATGGGAATGGATCTGGTTCACTACCCAGTATTCAAGGAGAGTATCGAGTCAGCTGATAAATATCTGAAAGAACTGGGCAGCTCCTGGTCTGCAATTGGTAGGTCCTCTAACTCCCACAATGCCTGTTGATTTGATAGTGTAGGTAGCTGACTTGAGAGGTAGACGAGTTGTCAAAAAGTTTGGAGGACTCTCGAATCCACGAAGCTGAATTCTCGCAACCACTATGTACAGTCTTGCAAGTTGCTCTTGTTGACCTGCTTACTTTTTGGGGTGTGTCGCCGCAAGCCGTTGCCGGCCATTCCTCTGGTGAGATTGCTGCAGGTTATGCTGCAGGAGCTATCTCTAGAGAATCCGCTTGGAAAATAGCGTACTGGCGTGGTATGTAGGCCTACGTTTCACTCATATGCCCGATGGTACTGACGTGGGCTTTTCGTGGAACAGGACAATATTCTGCTAAGCTAGCTCGCTCTGGTACTGGGCCAAAAACAACGATGGCTGCGGTAGGGCTTGACCTCGAAACAGCTACAAATTTCATTGATAAAGTGAACGAAGAAGGATTTCAGGACATTGGTAAACTTACCGTGGCCTGCATGAATAGTAAAGACAGCCATACTATTAGCGGAGACGCTGCGCAGATTGATGCATTGGTTGAAATCTTGAAGAACGATCATATCTTTGTGCGGAAGTTGGCTGTCGAGTTAGCGTACCATTCGCGATATATGGAACCTATGGCCGATGAGTATACCAAGGTTTTAGGGGATATTCAGGCAGCGCCGTCAACGACCGAGAGTCCCAAGCCAATGTTCTTCTCATCTACATATGGCACTGTCATCGACCCTTCTAAGCTACAAGATGCATCATATTGGACCACTAATCTGGTTTCTCCAGTACGATTCTATGAGTCTATGACAGCTATGATTCAGGCTACATCGGAGAGTAGTCAATCGCAACTTATCACGGATATCTTGGAAGTAGGACCTCACGCTGCTCTCAGCGGTCCAGTGCGCAACATCGTCGATGAGGTTAGGGGTACTGGTTCTGTAAAATACCACAACATCCTCAGACGTAACGATGGGGTCTTACGAACTGCCCTTTGGGCAGCGGGATCATTGTTCACTCGTGGCATCTCTATCGACCTAACGAAAGTCAACTATATTGAAGGGTACAAACCATCCTTAGTCATTGGCCTTCCTCGCTACCCCTTCAACCATAGCAAGGAATACTGGTGCGAGAGTCGGCTGAGCAGAAACTTCCGTAACAGACCATATCCTCGTCACGAATTACTGGGAGCACCAGTGAATGACTGGGACGGGAAGCATGACGCCATCTGGCGGAATTGGATTCGAGTTTCGGAGAATCCATGGGCTGAACAGCACATGGTGTCGGGAGCACTTCTATATCCAGCCGCCGGTATGCTTGTGATGGCTATCGAGGGCTGCCGTCAACTAGCCGAGCGATCTAACCCTGATAAGACAATCAAAGGATTCCGATTCAGCGAGGTATCGTTCAAGGCGGCCCTGGTCGTTCCTGATGATGCAATGGGTGTTGAATCCCATGTGTATATCCGGCCGGTTAAGCAAGCTGCAGTAGAGACTACAGCATCCAAATGGCGCGAGTTTCAGGTTTTAACTGCGCAGGATGACGATGAATGGCGAGAGCATTGTCGGGGACAAGTCTTGATTGAATACGATGAGCCTGAGACGATCGTAGACGGCGGTCTAGAAGAGGAGCTCCTCCGAAACAGCTGTACCGACAGCATCGATGAAGCGCGGAAGAACTGCACTACTGGAGTCGCTTCCGAGGACGTATATGATGCTTGGAAGAGCGTTGGCCTTGTGTTCGGCAAACTCTTCCAGACAGTGGTAGACCTGTTTGTCGACCACAAGTCGGGTCAAGCTCTCTCTAATATTTGCTCTACCGTTCCGCTTCTAAAGAAACTCATGCCCTACGAGTATCTTCAACCTCACCTCATCCATCCTACAACATTAGATGCTACGCTACAAGTCTGCCTCGCACCTATTATTTCCAATCCCGAGCAGAAGGTAGACAATGCAATTATTCCCACATTTATCAATGAATTATGGGTGTCTGGATCACAACACCCAGACAGCGGGTATTTAGCCACTGCTGAGACCAAAGCTGATGGCCGGAAGAAGTACAGATCAAACTGTACCGCTATCGATGCTACCACCAAAACCCCAATGATTCTTCTGAAGGGTCTGATTGCCACACAGCTCGACGCCGAAACGGAGTCACTTAGAGTGGAAGGCGACCTAAAACAACGATCATGGAACATCGATTGGAAGCCGGACCCAGAGCTTCTTAGTTTAGAGGAGGCAAGCAAAGCTTTTGGAACCAAATGTGGTCTCCTACGATACTTGGATATCCTAGCACACAAAAATCCCTCGATGAAAATCCTCGAGATTGGTGCTGGTATAGGCGATATACTATCCACCTTGGGCCAGAGATATCTGGAGTACCATGTTACCGAGGCTTCTCCGTCTGAGTCTATTAAAGCACAGAAATCCTTCTCAGACGGCCGTGTGAGCTCGAAACCAATTGATCTAGGAATTGACCCCATCGATGAGGGCACAGAGACGCGAACATACGACGTAATCATCGCAGTAGCAGGCCATGGGCTTACTGCGAGCAATGATAGAACGCTATCTAACATCGTTCGCTTGCTGAAGCCCGGTGGGAAACTGATTTTGGAAACCACAGACAGCACAGAATCAAGTGACGTCTGGAGCAAGGAATTGTCCAAAATCGGGTTCACCGGACTAGTCAAGGGGTTCTCCGATGATAATTCATCGGTGCTCGTTTCTGATGCCCCTTCGGCAGGCAATAGCGCAGTTGTGGTACCGCAGGTCTCGAGCAGCTACTATGTCATCGCAGATTCCACCTCGGATCTGCTGCAGAAAATAGCAGACAAACTACACTCTACCTTGTCAGCCAGAGGCCACGCAGTTATATACGGCACCCTATCGCAATATGCGCAATTTGCATCAGCGGCTAGCCAGGAGGCTCTCAGCAGCAGCACGTGCATTGTGCTACCGGAGTTGGAGGCAGGCATGCTCACGTCGGTCACTGAAGATGTCCTAGCCACTCTTAAGAGTATGGTAAACAGCAGGCGAATCATTTGGGCGAACAAGGACGAAACCCCAGATACTGACCTTATTACTGGCTTTGCTACATGCATCCGCCTGGAGAGGCCCGAGCTTGACTTCGTCATCGTCACCTTCCAACCAGAGGATAGCGTTGACACAGTGTCTGACAAGATTCTGGAGATTGATACTGCTGTGGTTGAGAGTGAAGGGCCAATAGAAACCTCATACAAGGTCGTTAACGGCGTGATCACGGTTCCACGCCTTGTCGAGGCCGCCACTGTGACAAAACACGTCGAGAAGCAGACCTTAGCTAGCAATGTGGCCGATGCCGCTTTTGGTGCTGATCCTAGTCGTTCTCTACGTCTTCAGGTTCGCGAAATCGGTCTCTTGGACTCACTCTGTTTCGACGACGACCCCTTATACGCAGCCCCACTGGCAGAGAATGAGGTCGAGTTCAAGACCAAGGCGACCGCTGTTAATTTCAAGGACTTAGCTGTGATGCTAGGCAAAATCAATGAGACCCCGGTAGGCCTCGAAGCTGCGGGTATTGTCACGAGGGTCGGCTCCGCAGTGACGCGCTTCAAGGAGGGTGACAGAGTCTTTGGATTTGCCTTCAGGGGAGCCTTCTCTAGCCACGTTAGGGGGTTAGAAGGTACTGTTGCCCACGTACCCGAGAACCTATCCTTTGCGGAGGCGGCGATTATCCCAATTGTGTACACAACAGCATATGCCTGTCTCTATGATATTGGAGATCTAGGAAAGCGTAGAAGCAGAGGTCGGAAAACGACCGTCTTGGTCCATGCAGCGGCTGGTGGTGTTGGCCAAGCCGTTATCCAGCTAGCCCAGCGCGAGGGTGCTGAGGTGTTCGCCACTGTCGGGAGCTTAGAGAAGCGGGATTTCCTCGAGAAAACGTACGGACTACCGCGGGATCACATCTTCTCTAGCCGAGACTTGACATTCAAGACCGGTGTCATGCGGATGACGAATGGGCGCGGCGTCGACATTGTCATAAACAGTCTTGCTGGTGAAATGCTTCGTGCCTCGTGGGAATGTGTCGCACCATTTGGGCGCTTCGCAGAGATTGGCCTGTCCGATATAGAGTCAAGGGCTCGCATATCGATGGGGACATTCGCCCGGGGTGTGAGATTCGAAGCCATCGAATTGAACTACATGCAGCAAAATGACATGGAAAGGTTAGAGGACCTGTTTCAGCGAACCATCGACAGTGTTCTAGGACTAAGTAGGGCAACACCGATCACGACATATCCTATTTCCAAAATTCAAGATGCACTGCGTCATATGCAGTCTGGCAAGCACATCGGAAAACTCGTTGTTGAGCCCCATGGAGATGATGTCGTCCCGGTGCTTCAGCGACCTCGACCACTCGCTAAATTCTCACCAGATGCAACTTATGTCGTGTCTGGTGGGTTTGGAGGACTTGGGCAAAAGATCATTCGATGGATGGTCGATTTAGGGGTTCGAAATCTAATTGTGACCTCGAGATCAGGAGCGGCAGACAAATCAGCGAAGGAACTTGTCACAGACCTCCAACATGAGGGCGTAAATGTTGCCACCCCAGCTTGCGATATTACCGACGAGAACGCCCTAGAAAATGCCATTTCCTCCTGTCTCCCTACGATGCCTCCAGTTCGAGGCTGCATTCAGGCATCAATGATTCTCAACGTAAGGCTTTGTCTCTTTCTTGAAAAGGCGTGGACTTTTGCTAAACTTTGCGGTTAGGACAACAAATTTAGCGATATGACTATCGACCAATGGCATAGGGCACTTAAAGTCAAAGTTATGGGAACTTGGAATCTGTGGAAGACCCTTAGTTCCAAGAATATGGACCACACCCTAGACTTCTTTGTCATGTTGTCGTCGATGGCTACCACTATCGGTAACCCGGGGCAGGCCAACTAGTACGTATTTTTGAGTTTCTTATTAATCCTTCTTATTCCTTTGCATTTTTAGAGCCATAAACAATCGCTGACCTCTGACTTCAAACAGCGCCGCTGGAAACTCGTACCAAGGTGCGCTAGCTAGGCAGCTTTCATCCCAAGGCCATAACGTCGTCGCCTTGGACGTTCCCATGATGAGTGACGCAGGAATGGTCGCAACAAAGCCAGCTTTGATGGAGTACTTTTTCTCAATAGGCTGGTCACATATGACCACTCAAGAGCTCATTGCCGTGATAGATTATCACTGCCGCCCCCTAGACAAGGATGAAAGAATGAGTGCCGAGCGCGCAGTAGTTGTTCCAAGACTCTGGCTTCCAAGATATTCTGCCGCTGAAGGTGCTCTCCAGCCAGCCTGGCAGCATGAACCAAGGTTCAATCACAGTGAGTAATCTCCAAAGTCATATACTTATTGTTTTCTCTTTTGCTCGCTTTTGAAACAAAACGTTTCTTCGGAAGTCGAATTTTATATTACGAGCTTCCGATACCTTTGAAACCTACCCATATCATACTTACACTGTCAATTTCTAACTTCCGATCGTTGTAGTGGTCATACATAATATGAGCGGCGACGGTTCCCATGGGAAAAAGGGGTCCGGCAAGGGATCAACTGCAGCGCTCCTATCGGCTGCAAAGTCCCCGCAAGAAGCCGAACAAATCGTCCTCGAAGCATTACTGGAGAAATTGACGAAGGTTCTCAGTGTTGATATCGCCGAACTTGATCCGGCGCGGCCAATGCATGCGTATGGAGTAGACTCGCTTGTGGCAGTTGAACTTCGAACTTGGATAACAAAGGAGATTGGATCAGATGTGTCTGTCTTTGAAATGACGAGTGGTCAACAGATCGGGCAGTTGGCGGCGACGGCCGCAGGAAAATCAAGGTTCGTTAAGGGCTCGACTGAAAAATAAATTGTCTTCTAGATCGACAATACTCCTTAGGACGGGAATATTTAGATATAATATTAAACATTCGGAATACAAGAGTTAGGTGGCTCATTGTGGCGGTGTGGCGACCTTAGGCTTACTCCTAACAAACCCTAGCAAAAAGTAAGACACAACGATAAGAGCGGGAAATAGAAACAATAAAGGCGAAAAGTATGTAGAAGTGGTCAGTATGAGGGTCGAACCTTCGCATTACTTGTGACAGGAGATACCTGTATTAGTACGACGCTCTGAGGTTCGAAACACTCAATCGGTGTATCAGTCCCGGTGTATACGCGGCTCAATGTATTGATGCTACTCTCCATTGTTAGGTACAGCATGTTGTCGTTGACCCTTCCAGCTTCGGGATCCAACATATCCCTACGTACTTTAAGTAGGAATCGTTCATTAGCTGCGAGAAGCCGTCGAATGTCTTCTTCGTCCATGTTGGCCTGCGGAGATAGTAACCCGTAAGGTGAGAGAAATGGGCGTATGTGGCCGACTGATGACAGCAGACCGCCGAGTATAGGGTGATATCCATGTAAGATGTAGGTAAAAGCTATGAATATCTGACAAGTAAAAGTGGAAGGGGCGGTGTCGTTATATTTATACTACGATCATGTCTCTCTGTCTGCCTTCTTATCGTGACGTAAAGGTGAATAAGTGTTATGGCCTGTTGACACTAGTCCTGTTTTGGATTAGATATGTCAGGTTGTCTGACACCCTTGCCAGAACCCCTGTCTAGTCCTATGAGCCCCCATGTCTACACAGGGTAGGTGCTCCCCCTGGGTACTGCCCTGGGAGGTACACTGGCAGGTCTGCGTGCCGTAACTCAAAGTCCACTAGATTACCCTCTTGCTCTGTTTTCTCACCGTTCTTGTAGGCTTATGGCGAATAAGTTGTGTCTGTCCCTTTGGGACCGGTTTGAAGTGAATTTGAACAGAGACAATTAGAAGCTTTTCATTTGGATTAGACCAAAGTGCTAAATCTATTTATAGGGTCACCTTTAGTTGACTACTTCTCCAGGACCGGACAACATCATCTCCCAACCATCAGGTGACGATGTCGAGATGTCGTGGGACGCCGTCATCGCATTCGATGCCAACTGTTATAAAGCCATCACCTAGGATTAGGATACGCCGGATACTTATATTCAAGGATACACCACAACGAGCGCCGGTTATTCCGATCCAGCGTCTCAGCTCAAGCAAAGACATAAGTACGGTCCGCGTCGACGCCGGCGCACCGGTACCGCTGGTGACCGCAGACGAATGCCGTCGTCTCGAACCTCGACGCCACGACGCCCAGACACGCATGGTCATCAGACCTTGGCGCCGTCAGCCTCACCATCTACACGAGGAGCCTAAACTGCGATGGGACGCACAAGCGCAATAGCGACGGCACGGAGACCGCGCACGACATCGACTGGCCGGCTGTTTCCGAGCACCTGGTACTACAAATTCTATGTCTCGACCTTTGATGGTAATCTCGAATTCTGAGTTTCTAAGCTGAGATTCTGATCGGCAACTTCGCGGTGTCGAGGCTGGCTACAGACATGCCCCTTCCGCATCCGCTCACGGCAGACGAAGCAAGAGATGTCATTAGAACAAGAAGTCTTTTTGTAGGTAAATTGAAGTTAATCGAAATCTAAGCATCGCAGTTGTATGTACATAGTCTGAGATTGGATCTCATCCCGCGGTCCCCATCGAGTTGCGATCAGCGCTGCATGACTCGCCGTGCGAGGTGAAATAAAGCCGCCAATGGCGTCCAGCCCACACTCTATGCGTGATGATGCCCTTGCAGAGAATGAGGCGTTCTTGATAGGTTCCAATATGAAATGCATTACTACGTAGTCTATTGCAAGTTCGCTACTTTCTGGGTTTGTCCCACACAATTTTTATTACCCCGCAGATTGATTGGCGCATCTCACGATGTACGCTCTTCTCGCCGCCCTCTCTGCCTTCTCGGTCCACCGAAACTGTTACCAATTCTGGGTCAAGGGTCTGACGCCAAGCTGCCAAGTCGGCATCTACATGCTCTAGTAATAGCTCGGTCACCAACGTCACGTGCAACGACATCGTCTGCAACGTGCCTGGTCCCTCGGGGGCTGTCGTCGACGCCGCAGCGGCGGTGGATGAGATCGAATGTGCAATGAGACGGCTCAGCGCATCCGGGCCACATGATGCACTTCCGGTACGGCCCGGTCGACGATGTAGCGAGCACGATCGATGTCGACACTGGGTCGTCTAAGAGGCCCAACGACCAGCCTAGTAAGGGCCTAGAACACTGAGAACGATGACATCTACATCCCGACTTTCTAACTGATGATTCAACGAGTTCCTTGCAGAACAATAGTTTTGTGTGATAAATCTAATCTTGAGGCTGCGGTCGTAACGTTCGTGTCTAAATATACACATAGAAAAATATCATTTCCTGCTTTTCCATACAACTCGTCTCGGCATGCTCTACGTCCATTCTCTAAGACCAAACCTGGTTCTGGGAGTTTCCCTCTAGGGTGCACTCGTAGCTCTTGCCATCCAAGGCGGTGTTGTTGCTAGGGGCGTACTAAGAACGCAACCGCTGTCAGCTACACGCAAGCATATAAAAATGAAGCTAACAATGAGAAAAAGACCTAGTAGTACTTACATTCTGGCAGCAAGAAGGCCAGACTGCGCCATCGATATACGGACTCGGGGTCGGGCAATACAGGATGGAGGAATCCTCAGACACCCAGGCACCCGAGCAGTGGGAGCCAGTGTAATTGCCGCCGGCGAGCGCGGTATAGTCCTTACAGCAGCGGCCGTAGGGGCTGCCGTCTACAGACCAACAACCGACGAAGAAGTTTCCGTCCTGTGCCAGGGCCGCCGACGGTGCTAGGGCGATAATAGCGGAGACGAGAGCGGTAGGGAACAACATCGTTTCTTGTTTGGGGCGGGACGGAGAGGGCCTGTGCTTCCGAAATTTAGGGTATGAAAATCAAGTAAGTAGGGAGACGACTTATGTACGATATGAATAGATAGTCCACCGGGTTGGGAAGAAAACGGGAAACGATGATTTTATACTTCATTAACCATGAATCCTATGTTCTAATAATAAATCACGACTAAAACAATCTCCCTTTCCCGCATAATACGATTTTTCCGTTCACGCGGTCGATCCCAGCCACTTCAGAATAAGCAGACCAGTTCTGGCTGGTCTCTGATTAATACGAGATGGTCCCTGTACAACCCCATTTATTTCTCTCACCGTCACTCTCCGTTTTGTTGCTACACCACGCGCTATAGTTTATTTTTTCTTTCATTCAAAGTAAGAGCTCTTGTCTGCTTGTCTTGTTCTTATTTAAAAATATTTTATAGTAAAATATTTATGTCTATGGTATTCCATTGCAGTTTATATATTGATTTGCACTTTAATAACTTTAACTATATGGTAAATTTTGCCGAAGTGGTCAAGCTGTCTTGGTTTGTGGGGTGCGGTCTGTCGCGCTAGAGTGGTTGTCAGCCATATACTAAGTAAGCCGTTGAGCGCTATCGCCGCGCATCGACGGCGTCTTTTTTGCGTGACAGGGTCTCTGTCCTGTGGGGCGGTTGCCAGAATCTCCGGTCTTAGAGGCTTCCATACCGACTCTTCAACGTAAGTTTGTATGCAAAATCACCGCCTCACCTCGGATCCTACTAAAATCTCTGTCAGCTACGCAGTGGCGGATGAATTAATATAGCTCAGACACTCGTGGGCTAATACGGCGGCACGAAACACGTAAGCACCGCGTATTGAATACGACCAAGCAGTCTTATCTGTGATTTGGCACTTTTCTTCGTGAACATCTTTGCGACGACAACACCGTCTGTATTCATTCTAATCAGGTACAGAGTGATGATGAGATACTAGAAGTGGAAACGACTCAGGAACAAGAACGACAGTAGAGTGTTCCTATGGTATCGCGATGCAAGAACTAGCTAATTGTCTGAAGGACATTATCTTGTAAACACAACGCATCACGTAAATACCTCCACACCCACCTCGTGGCTGAAAGGAAGACTAATAATAAGCCATAAGACCTTTAAATGAAAGATCCTCTAACAACTGCGCAGCTGTGATTCTTTTCTCGGGACAATACTCGAACCCTTTCCGGAAGACCTCTAGAGCAAGCTTGCGCTCCTCGGGACTAATTTCTGGTCGGAGGCGATCAATCTTTTCCTCGAGAGTCTCATAACCCCACAAGATGGGGGTTCGGGGCATTTGGCCTGTTTCATCATACCACCAATCGTGCCCTGGATGGTCGCTGTCGAAGTAGCGGCCTCGCCAATGAGGCGGAAATGGGCCCAAGGCGCCGACCAAGCGAGACACAAAGATGCGGCCGTCGCCGTAGGCGACTTCGGTGTCGATATAGAGCTTGCAAAAAAGGCACGTGAAACTCCACATGTCGCTTGCAAAACTCTGGATGGAACCATGGAACCTCTCAGGAGCGCAGTATTGAAGTGGTAGCTGGACTGGGTCTCTGGGCACAGTTCCGGATATGATGGAATGGCCGAAATCGCCGAGGTGGAGATCAGGTTGGAGCATGTTTGGTGGAAATTGTACCGGCTTCACCAGTTCTCCGCCACCAAGCTCTTCATTTATTTGAATTTTGCATGGTCGGCCTAAATGCTGGTAGAGTTCAGAGGTCGACCAGAGATCACATCCAGAATCAATGCGCCACATAACAGCACCTTCATTGAGATCTGCAGGATCGTTTAGTCGAATTGTGAGCACAACAAGAGAAATAGCCATAATGAATGAGACTGACCCGAATGTATGATGCCGGCGTCATGTAACTGCTTCAAACCTTCGAGTAAATGCTTCGCCCCACGCACTCGAAAGGAAGCAGGCTGGTTGTCAAGATAGAGAACTTGCAAACTTGGCCCTCGCCAGGGAAAGACGAGTACATCATGACGCTGGTCTTCGCGGCCTTGGATGTGAAAAGATGCCTGAGAAGTGACAAGATAGTCGGAAATATCTTGTTTAGCCCTTTGAACGATCTCATGATTCATCTCACGCTCATAATCACCGCGCCAGCCCGGGCTCATGACCTTGACGGCAACAAGCCGGTCTGTATCGAGGTTACGTGCGAGCCACACCGTAGAGAAGCCTCCCCAGCCGAGTTTATGCTCAATGCGAAACTGAGGATCGACGCCAATGACCTGACCAATTCGAAGTGGGCAATATCGGGTTCTAGTAGGCCTGGTTAGCTGTCACTGGATTCGACATGAATCCAGTGGGATGTTGCAGTTTCTCGGTAAGTAGATAATGAAAGGATAAGGGGAGGTTGAAAGGGGGGACTAAAAAAAGGGCACTCCTTACTCAGTCTCCAAGTATCCTTCATAAGGCTCAGCTTCGATTTCAACGTCAGGTTCATCAATAAAATCAATAAAATACCCATGATCGGGCGTGGTAGAGGCGGTCATTTTCGTCACTCTGTGCACTATTATTTGGTCTTGAGTAGCCTGCCGGTCTGCTCTCTCTTGCCTTGATGCCGCTATGTCTTGAAGAGTATGAGGGGCAGTATAAAAGTGTTTGGAGTCAGATGGAAGCAACACTCCTATGCAGAAGCCGAGGCACACTCTCTCGGCACCGATGATGGAAGGAGAGATGGGGAGGTGGGTGGTACCAAAGCTGATTGCGGGCTCGTTGCTATCATTCTTTGTTTGTTTGCTTGTTGGGGAAGCGGCTATACATGGTTTCAAGTTGGTGTAGCAGGCTCGGTGTGGGTCATGTGGCATTTCTCCGGGCTCGGGGTGCACCTAGGTACCTAGGTAGGTACCTACCTGAGGGATTAAGGGATAGAAGATAAGTGTTTGTAGCCCGTGACACCCGCCTTGCCACGGAGCAGAGCCGAAATACGGCCCGTCTTCTCTTCATACCAAAATATGCTTCGATGTTTGTTTTTGCACTCCCCTATGAACTGATCTAAGGGAGAAGGTTTCGTGAGTACGTAGACGGTAAGCCAGCTAGGCTTCGATTAGAGTATAGTACAGCAACATGATACCTATGTTCGCAATGCCAGAAGATAATGTGGTGGTAGTCGTACTCGCCATCTATGTAATGGAGGATTCTAGCCTCCCGAAGGACATCTGCCTTGTTATAATTATGGCTAATATGTATAATAAGCAACAAAATCAAAAGCCATATGGAATACTCCTAGTTCCCATAGGGCACCTATGATAGTCAACCCTCTCTCTCCTCGTCATTCCCCATTCCGAAAGGTATCCAGGACACTTTAGCCCCAATACATATTCCTAACGTGCGTTATGATCCGACGATTTGCCCACATTGTAACCTACCGATGGCTCACTGTGCTACGTTCTACGTGACCCGGGAACTTCTCGTCGGTGACCAAGTTGAACGGGTAGCTTCAACGTATTCTTACTCACACTGCCTCCTTTGAAACTGATTGTAGAGGACAAGGGGGCTTGCTGCGGTAACATGGTCCTATTTTAATATTCCGTTGCATGAGAAAACTAGTGTTCACATTCACGAACATTACACCTAACAATATTTCTCCTTCGTTGGTGCTACTCATATGCCTAGAGATGTGTGTATTAGACGGGAAAATATTTTTAGCTTGTTTCTTGTCGTTGAACAGAAATGACTTGTCCAACATAGAATCACCATATTCTCCTTAGGCGCCGGCGATCCCAAGCCGCGCGTAGCTCCCGTTTCTATCACGGGCAAACTTGAATAGCCACCAGAGTAAGTAGATATGATGGTGTCTTTCTCATTACTTAAACAAGAACGTTTTGCCCTCCAAAGTACGATATATTCTAATTTCACTCATCATTCCACCTATGTCCTATCCACTATTCGTCTAAGGTTCCTAATCTCTTCAACATGTCTTCGAGCACATCTCATCCCTACAATCACTGTCTGCCCCCTACTGATGACCATGGTTATATCAACAACGTTGAGGTCAGATGGCAGCCCCACGCACTTTACACGTTACTCGCCAGAGAAGAGAAGAGGACCGGCCAGCCACGAGAGCTTCTGAAAGCCCTAACGGAGCATTTCCTTTATGGATGCGCTCAACGGCTCGGAAACAAACAACTCTACATCATGTATGTCACTATCGTATTATCCAACCCATATAAGGAATACTAACTGATTTCAAGTGCCCCGCCCCATCAATTTACGACGCACAGAGCGACTGGGCGAACCACCCACGAGGGAAAAGAGCATGTGACCGGGCATATGGAGAAGCAGAATCCAGCGAGTGTTCATGTGTATATCAACCCCTTGCGGGGCAATTGGTATCAAGTGAAAGTCGTGGGAGAGACCGTCCGGCTTCGGGGCACCCAAGGGATAGACGAAGGCCTCAGTTGGGGTGATTTCCCGAAGCCATCCTTGCCAATTGCCTCAAATCAGCCTTCTAGTAGACAGGGCGGATCATCTACTTCTGGACCCCAAAGTCATGGAAGTAGTACGAGTGCGGCTGGGAGCTCCCTGGCTCGAAGGGCCGTTCAATACTCAGAACCACAACGAAATTCGAACGGGAATTGGGTGCGCTTCAACTACTACGTACGACGATGGGAGCCATGTGAGCCACCGCGTAGTGGCTGAAGATTATATCTTGCATCTATTATAGAGATATTTACCCTCGGATTTTTTTTCATTCTCATTCTCATCTATGTTTTCATCCTTGTTTCCGTTTCTTTTCCCTTTCTAAGTTTTCCTCATAAAATCATTAAACTTATCCCCAAACCATTTTTTTATTATGTCTACCTTAGTTATGTCATGAATGCTAGCCATCCAGCCCCTATCCGAGGAGACAGGCCAAACCTACACTTCCGTCAGGGAACTAGGTCATATTACCTTATAGAGTAGACCTATTAGGCTTCGTCTATATATACTGGGCTACTCTCCCTTCTTATGGGACGGCCCAGGGGGGCAATTAACCAATGTACCTTCTGACTACCGACCCCTCTCTGCCTACCTGCTATGTGACTGCCTACTTAAGTATCTATAGACTATTGATTCATTCTGCGACACATGCGCCGAGAACTTCCTAAAGCTGTTAGACCGTTTATCAATTAGGGAACTTAGCAACTATTCAAAACTTTATTCGATAATCTTCGTGATGCTACTATTCTTGTCATTTGTAGTTGCGTATTCTCTAAAGTCTCCTTATGCAGGTCAGCCTAGCCGCTTAGTAGCTCGTCTCTTCCTCCATTGGCCTTACCCACATCATGAGCTCTACCTCGCAAATCCTTTAATTCCAGAAGCAGCAGGTTTGGGAAGCTATCCAGTCCAATGAGCTTGAACAGCAAAACCTATACAGCGGCCGGCAGCTTCGCCCCCACAAGCGGAACAAGTAAAAGCAAAAGCCCCTTATCTTGTTTTGACTGATTCAGCTGATTTCCTTATTTGAAGCAAATACTTGACCTTGTAACTCAGGTCATATAGGGAGCAAGAAATAAGTTGGTCGCTACAGTATGTAGGGGCTGTTATACCGACGTAGTAAGAAAAGGAAATCCAGATTAATCGTCAATGTAAGTCAGTCGAAAACAAAGATTTAAGGACGAGAAGCTGTAAAGGTCAATCGATCACAAAGACACACAATAAATTTAGCGAAGACTTTCGCAAATTAGTCAATTGAACCCCTTGCTTCGACCACTGATTTCCCTATTGATTTCATAATTGAAGTGGTGTAAGTGACGCGAGTAATATAGGTGCGGCTTGTTCAGGGGGGTTTAGCCACTAAGCCGACTTACACACGAGGTTAAAAAGGGGGTACTAACTGGCTCAGTGGGTAAAAGGAGGGATAAGCATAGCACCTGCGCGAATTCTATTTTATGAATATGAATTGAGTTCTTTTTGATCAATTCGATCATTTTTTAATTGGCTAAATTAACTATCTAACAATTCCAAGAAGTGTAGGTTGAGCCTGTCTCCTGAAGCTTGAGTGCCTAAGAGGCGCGCGCCCGCTAAGCTCGCTTCACCATAGTACACTTGAAAAAAAGGGAACCCCCCTCCCAATTACATTTTGATTAATAGAAACCTCCAAGACACTTCCCGATGTGCAACCCAACTATCGTACTATTTGAGTTCCTTCAGTTAAGTCCACTTAAGTTACCAAGTTAGCATGTATTCAAGCTCACCCAATACATCACATCACCATCCAGATCTCACACACATCTACACTCCCTTAATAACCGCAGCCTAGAGAACATAGCTGCATACCATGTGCGCCGCACCACAGACAACGATAACCGCCAAACTGGACAGGGTAATCGACTCGCAAGTCGCAAGATAGATCAAGTAGCCGCGGAAACAAGAGTGCATGTTACGCCGTGTTGTAGAGATAAAGCGAGCAAGAGTAACGTCACGCGTCAAGAAGACGCAGAGTGTATGAGGCGTACGACATTGTGGAAGGGCACACTGGATATAGACATATGTGTACGCACACACGGAGATATAGAGATTGAGACACTCGGAGGGAGACAGACGGGCTTGATCAAAAAGGACACGCTATGATGATATTTTCTAAGACACAAGCAAACTGCAAATGCGTCTCCTCCGCAGAACACACAACGTCCAAACCTAACATAACCTATCCTATACTATCTTATCCTATGGTAAAAAGTCCCACGTAGAGTCCCAAACCAGTTGGTTCCTCATATTCTCTCCCAAGAGCATCGACTACCGCCTACCCATGTGCACAAACTCGTATATCAAAGGCCCTAAAACATAAAACCCAAAGCTAGAACTAAACCTAGAGTCAAAAGAATACTAAATAAATGACCTTCATCCATCAAGATCAATCCACACCCTACACCTCGCAAGCCAAAACGCCAACACACCTCTTGTATCTCATCAAATCATCAAACAGGACTAACGAATATGCTTTTGTTTTTGCCTGACTAGTATTCTCCTCATGCTCTATCTTGTCGTTTCCTCGTCTTCCCCCTACGCAGCGGCGGCGACTCAACGTTTATAATCATAGGAGGCCGGGAGCCCACTCCCGGGTGTGGCGGGGGACCGAATACATTTGAAACGACCCCGCCTCGTCCCCCAAACAGACCACCACCAGCTCCGCCTCCTCTTCCTCGCCCGCGGGCCCCGCGGCCCCTTCCAGGTGGGTGTCCGGCGGGACCGGCAGGACCAGCGGGGAGATGGTGATGCGGCTGTGGCTGCGGCGGCGATGGTTGGACTGGTTGGGCGACGTAGTTGGTCTGGAATGGCCACATATGTTGCACAACGAGCATACCTGGTTCGATCGTATCTTCCCACAGCTCAGGAAGCACAACAAACGATGACCTCTGCTGCGGTTGCTGGGAAGAGCTGGTACTGCCTGATGGACCTGGCACCGACGATGAGCTGGCAACAGCAAACGAGTTCGGTGTTTCTGTTGATGAGGTCGAGGCCTGAGTGGGAGCTGGGATTGGAGGAGTGCCGGGCGACATAATCTCGTTCGCGGCATCCATAGAAAAAGGTAGATTGACAGATAGATCGTACCGACCTGCCATAACGTGGGGTCCAACGACATCAACATGGAGGAAGCAGCTATTAATTAGCCTCCTCATTCCCTATTAATTGTGAGCCAATCACGAACGAAGAAGAATAAATTAGAATACAACGTAAAAATAAAAAACGACCAGTTCAAATAGAGTACGACTAAAATGAATTCGAATTCGGGCGGGGGACTGGTGCTCACCGTCCACGTCTTGGCTTTCTCCCAAGGAAAGAGGAAGTTGCGCCCGACAGCATCTCGAAAGCGAACTGGCAGTTTTTGCGGTGGTCTTCCCGCTGACTTCTCCCAACCAGGGTCGCCGACATTTAACGGTCGAAAGGGTGGCTCCTCTGCAGATGCCTCTGAAAAGTATCCTGTCTCAGCCTCGGGGTCTGCTTTCTGCTTCTGTTTCTGCTTCCATGATACGACCTCGCCCGCTAGAGCCGATGCGGTAGTAGCTGCATCACGATCTTGTGTCTCATCAAAAAGACTTGATGGATAGCTGGAATTCCGAGATTCTGGTTGCGTGGTGCGGCCAGAGACCTCACCCTCCTCCTTGCTGGTGGCTGTATTTATTAGATTTACCGGGGTACCCGACCGCTTATCCTCCGTAGCTGGTCTAGCAGTGCTTTGCGCTTGCAGATCATCTCGCAAAAGTTCCTCATCGAAGCAGGAGCTTGGCCACTGGCTAGGGGCTGAGGGCAGCGATGCGGTTTCCGGGCCTTTTCCCTTGTCTAGTCGAGGTGGTGGTGGTGTATCCGTATCATGGACAGCGGTCCTGTCACCACCCTTCTCGTTATTTGGCATGGAGCCCCCCTGGCCATCACAAGAAGATGTCATCACGTTATTATCGTCCCTTTCCGCAGACTGGTGCGGCGGCGCAGATGTGGGTCCAGGGCGCAAACCTCTGCGATCAGACAGATCTGGAGGGTTGGGTGGATCTGACCGATTAGCGAGGAGATCTACAGTAACCAGACTTGGACCTGACGAACCAAGCATGCTAGCATCTGACATGCAAGGAGGCGCACTATCATGGCGGGCGGAAGGGGATTCCGTGGCCCGGGCTGCGTCCATCTGGGTTCGATGTGGCTCACTTTGGTCGTAATGGTGACCAAAGGTCCCTGGGGCTATTGTCACTTTTTAGACGCTGTGATGGTGGCTCGCCTTTTTTTTTTTTTTTTTTGCGGGGTCTAGGGGAAGCAGGTGGCTGGTTCTCGTGGCGCCTCGATTGATTGGTCTTCCTTCTGAGAACTACGGACCGGGCACACGTCACCCGTCGTCGGTCCTTGACATGTGATAGTAGGGCTGGCGGTCGAGGGTGTCGCAGTGAGGAGATGGTTGTGTTAATTATGGTGGTGCTGGGTGGTGGTGGTGAGAGAGCAAAGTAATGAGACAAGGGGTCAAGCGCGGTTCAAAAGCTGAGCTAAATTTGCGGCTGAGGGAAAGCGGGATACAAAGAGGAGTCGTCGTTGCTACGCCAAGTCAGGTTCTTCGTACCTACCTTCTTACTCCAAAAAAACCAAAACCAAGAGAAAGTAATCGTATGTCTGTGCTACTGCCGGTATACTGAGTAGGTACCTACACTACTTACGTACTGGTACTAGCCTACTCTACGTGGGCACTGTAGCGAAGCTGGTATAGGTGGTAGGTAAGAGGTAGGGACTTACCTAATGCTAGATGTCGTGGGTAGCGTGTCGTCACTTTAACTTACCTTACCTGCGTACCTGACTTTAAGGTTATCGTATCAATTATCAATCTATCCTAGTGTGATTTTAGGTGTACATTGTTAATACCTATCTAGATAGAGATTATATGCTAAATACACTACAGCGCACGTGCACGTGCATGGCACATGTCTGTCGTAGCAGCGTCCATGCCACAGTGGGGCGACCGATTGACCCGGCGATTAGCGTAGGTACGCTAGGCCAAACGTTGTTGGTTGTGTGCATCATACCTAAGTACATACTACTAGAAAGTGGTTAAAAGGTCGGTAAACGATAGCTAGGTAAGTATTCTAGATAGGATACAATAAATGGTGCTATTACATACGGGCGGGGTTGCCGACGCCTGCGGAGTCCTTAGGGTAGTGCTTGCATTGCTCGCGGGTCAAACAATAGATACTGCAAACGACTAGGTACTCAGTGTAGATAGAGCGTTGCGCGCTTAATCGATCGTTTTAGCCCCCGTTCTTGTCTGGGGAAAGTTCCACTAGTCGTGCCTTTATTCTCCCATTTTTACTGTACCTACTCCGTAGTGTAGGTACCTAGGGGTCCACACCACGCCACGTCTCTCACCTGCGGCTTTGGCGGCTACTTTTATAGAGACAGTGTACGGAGTACCTACACAGAATACTACATACAGTGAGCGTCGAGAAAATTGTACCCCGGTAGATAGCTCTTACGTTACGCACCTAAGTGCGCTGCAGTCTACCTAATCTGAGCATGTGAAAACCCATAGACCGAGGGATTTTACTTAGAGGGAGTTTCTTGCGAGGAGCTGAATTTTCATATCTATGTATACATGTCGATAGTCCGACATGTCTATATCGAGAAGGTAAGAAAAGTGCCTAAGCGCCCATTGAAAGTAGCTGAAAAGCGGAATTGTCCGCCAGTTGGTTGTATTGTTGGTTGTTGTTGGTTGTTGGCGATGGTGCAGATCATGTTGCATACTGCGTAACAGGATCAAAAATAGTGTAAAGGGGGATCCTGCACTGAATCCGCACTGTATCTAGAGTGCATGTTGTTTCTTACGCCCCCGAGCTGCCTACTACCTACTACGTAGGCAAGTACTAATGCACCGTGGATGGGGATGGATGGGAATGAAGGGGCATACTGAGTACGTAGTACATACATACATCGCGCCCGCCTCCGCACGCCTCCACGAGCCAAACATCCGACTCCTTTACTATTATAGAAAACTTTGCGAGGCAGCGGAACCGAATGGACGGATGGATACACGAAAAGCGCGTCGAGTTCAGGGGAGAGAAGAAACATCAAGGGGCGCGAACTCCCTCCACCCCAAACCATGCCGTGGTACACTATCGACGTGGATACGTGGTAGAATACATAGGATCGCAGATGGATCATATCTTGTGTTACCATGACATGACGGGAATAAAGAGCGAGTGAGTAAATCCCTGGGAATTCCGCTGTTCTGTTTTGCGGATGTCGCGCATGCAGAAAACTGTTCCATTTCCCCAGATGGGAAAAGTACCTTGCCTACTACGTATACGCATACCAAGAAGTATACGTTGTAGGTTTTCTTTGTTTCTACTGTTTATCTACATGTATGATTACTCACAGCATGGTTCGACTCCCCCCTGTCATTGATATTACCAATAGATAAACACCAACGACCCGGTTAGTGGGATTTGCATCTTGCTATAATACCGCATCTATTGCTTTTCTAGGCACCCTTGCGGTGTATGGCGCATCTTGCGCAAACCTGATCCTCGAACGCGCAAATATTGTACTAATACAAACTATATTGGAAGATGATTATACATGCGGAGAGACCGATTCGACGTTATACATCAATTAATTATTCTATTTAGGCAATCATAACCAAATCGTAATCGTTAGTTAATTCCCACATACACACTAGACTGAGAAACCTCCGGCGGCTGCTGGTGCCTGACGCCTTGGCCCCTTTCCCATAATTCGCATAGATATGTACCCGCGATGATGGAACATAATAATTCAGAGAAATTGAACTAGGTCCGTCTCGTTGTCGATAAGGAAAGGACGTATAGAGAACTGTACACCCAATTGTTTTGTTTACCATCATCCCCCCAATAGAAATAAGTGACATGAAGAATAGAACATAATTTAGTACAAAATAAGTTTGGGTAATGAGGGGTATTATAACAAGACTGCGTGCTTGACCTAACATCTGATCCTCATTCGTCCTCACACTCGGCATCGGCATCTTCCTCATGCTCCTCAGCAATCACAGGTGAAATGGGGTAGCCAGTCGGCTTGAGCGGGTTCTGCAACGCCCACCTGCCCTTTTCTCCTCGCCTGAGGATGCCGATGGCAGGGCTAGTAGCCCAGTCCACCAGCGTGCCGTCGGTGTCGCCACCGAATTTCACGGGTGACTCCGTCCCCGCGGCGGCTTTCTCTAGGTGCTTTGCGACGTGTTCCATGCGCTCATCCCAGGCATTGGCGCCGTCAAATCGCACGTTGCAGCCCGGCGCTGGGCACAACATGTGTGTCGGCAGCTGGCATCTGGTTCGGATCGCCTCGTCTTGATGCGCGCGCTGCTGCTCCTCCCACTCGGGCACATGTGTCTTCGATTTGACTTTGTTCTTCAGGTGCGCGGGGACGTGCATCCGCCGGAGATGCTGCGTATACAGGTCTTTGCGGTTGAAGATGGTGCCGTTAGGAAGAGCCGAGGGGCACATGGCTGCGTAGCGGGGGTGTTCGACTCGTCTGCGCCCGGCGCCTGGCGATTTCTTTGGCGTGCTAAATTTGTTGCATACTTGGGCGCAACCTTCCTGTTGGCAGACCCAATATTGGAGCACGATATGTTGTGAGGCGCAGTGTCGCTTCCACTCGTTTTTACTGGCGAACGTGGAGCCACAGCCTGCAAACTCGAATATACAAGTGAATGGCCGCGTGTGTTGCTTCTTGATGTGGTTATCAAGACCAATGCGGT
Source organism: Xylaria sp. FL1042 (assembly GCA_022495085.1). Lineage (NCBI taxonomy): Eukaryota > Fungi > Ascomycota > Sordariomycetes > Xylariales > Xylariaceae > Xylaria > Xylaria sp. FL1042. The sequence goes on from MU380301.1 coordinate 28,331, forward strand.
CTTTGAAGGACACTTTAACACAATCGGGACAATGGTATTGTCCCTTGGACCCTTGGATAGAAGTTTTGGTGCCCGGTCGAACTACTAGCGATTCTTCAATCGTAGTCTTGGATCGCTTTGCATTAGAAGATGAGTGTGAGGCACCGCGCCGCTTAGGGTTCTTGGTATTGTGTGTAGACTTGGCGGGTATAATCTTCGATTTCTTGTCTGGGCTGTACTCGCCATCGTCACCGTACTCATCGTCTTCTCCGTCTTCGTTTGGTTCGGTCTTCAAATATGGGCTCTCGGGCTCATCCCTAAGCTCAATATCGTCGTCTTCGAAAGTGTGATGCTTTTGCTCCTTGTCCGGAATGCGAATTTCTTCCTTCACCATTGGAGTGTCCAAACTCGAGCCCCTTCGGTGTTGGGACACTACTTCTTCCTCCCATGCTTTGCGGTTTACGTTGCTATCATCGCTTGACATGCTAGAAGTCCTTGTGGGAAAATCAAGCCTTTGAGAATTGTCCTCGTAAAATATTGACATGTCCTGCATTGGATTAACATCCTCAAGATTAACGCAGCCATCGGCTAGGCCAGTAAACTCGTAGACCTGAGGATAGGTACTCCAGCTCTCGTATTGGGGTAATAGAGGCATATCACAAGGCGTGGGTGGTGAACGGACTTGACAGTAGTCCGTCTCCCTGGGCGGACTGAGACCGCTGCTGCAAGTTGAGGACGAGTTTGTGTAGGATGGCGAGCCTGCGCGTGGGAAGTGAGCCGTTGGGAATGGGGCCACAATTCCAGATGCAACTGAGTCCATTGTTGAGTATAGGAGATATGATGACTTGCTATCGGTTAGGTAGCGGTTGACATTCCAAGATCCAGATGTGCTTGTCGGTGAAACCGAACGCTTGATTTCAGGGTCCATTGGCACCTCTGTGTATAATGAATACGGCGGAGAGTCGACGTACGGGGCGTGCGAATAATCCATCTTGTAAGCCGATTACGGTGGGAACTGGTTCCTCTGAGTAAGAAGGAATCAACTGATAGAAAATAGTATTAAGGCCACCCAAAGTTGAACGCAAGAGGAGTGGTCAAATAGTCACTTATCCGGCAACAGACCGATGATACGACCAGCGCAGGATCTTTGGGTCGAGATGTGGTCTATGGCGGCCAGTGCTCCAGGAAGATAATCAGCAACCAGTGGAAGTAGAAGGGTCTTGGGGCGGGATTACGATTCTTTACATATGGTAATGATCAAGATAAGACCCAGTCAAGGCAAAGGGGAGGGCCAAGGTTACCCTCAAGGCAGTAAGCGGGCGGCGCACCTTGCGCGATGCTGATCCACGCCGAAAACGCCATTCGCCGTTACAACTCTCTATTTTTTGTCCTTTACACTACACTACTTGTTGATCCTGGGCGTACAGGGACTAGCAGTATGGCTCATGGGCTGCTACGCAATGAGCGCAATGAGGCTCTGCGGTGGAGCCAAAAGTCTTGGCTTTGGAGTCGACCCTGAGCAGTTGTTTCTTTTTCATGCAGTATGATTGTCCTGCAACCCACCCACACAACCCCTGCATGTACACTACGTTGTACTTCTGTCAGAGTCGGCCGCGGCCGTGTCGAGGCAACCAGCCCACCTAAGAGAAGTCAGCTTAGTGCCAAGAAAGTCGAGTCTACTAAGTAAGTACACTACTGTAGGTGCTAGTTGCTGGGTATACTTATCTTGCTTGGACGCGACCCATTAGAGATGGGAACTAATTCCGTCTTACTTAATAGCCCCCCTGCACTCTTGAGGTCTCCTGTAGCACACCAAAATGCTTCGTGCCCTACACCATTGATTATAGTAGTGACTAGAGGTGATGGAACAATAGTCTTAAGGGGGCGGCGCTTGCTTGACAGTGCTGAGTAGCTAGTTGATGTGTAAATGTAAACCATATATCATGCAAGCATAAGAAGCCGGACGAGAACAAAAGTGGCAGGGCAGCCATGGATTCGGAGGCAGACAAGAAGGCATACAACTAGTGTACTGAGAGGCATGTACAGCTCATTAGGTATGTCAACTAAGTCAGAGCACTCCAGGCACCAGACACGTATATGCATAACGGGTGTGTTTATCTTGGAATTCCTGTACTCTGAGGCGCAACATTGGCTCGAATATGTCCGCCCGATCAGAGTGTTGCCTGCGAGGTTCGCATTAAGGCGAGTCATAAACACGACGTGACGCAAGGTCGCAAGGTCGCACGACGAGTAAACTTGAGCATGTCTAATTGGGATAGGATGACCGGACAAATGGTTTGGACCAATCGCAGTCGAGCGCCGTGATGACCGACCATTGGCCTTGAAGAGAACCAACAGCAAGATACCAACAAGAGCCCTACGACCTGCTTGGTAGATAACCCCTAGCTGAGCTGACTACTTAGTGCGCTACCTGGATGAGTACTCAGTATCTTGCGGTGCGGCTCCAAATGATTGCTCTATTTGGGTGCTGCTATGACTCTGTCAATCGGGGCGTTGTTGTGGATGACGATGACGATGATCTGCTGTGCGTATGGAGCAGTTCCTGTCTTTGGGTCATCTTTTGCTTTTTCATTCCCAAAATGTCATTCTTACACTGAGCAGCACTGGAGAACAACGGCGATCGATGTCTCGCATAGCTGCAGAAATTTTCTAGAATGAGACAGACTATTGTTCCTAATTGGGGGAGACAGCGAAGCCACGCAGCCACTTGACTAAAATCTTTGAGAAGTCGGATGGCTGCTGGGGAAAGTCTTGATCCCCGAAAAAGCACGAGTCGGATACCTAACTCACCTGCTTTACCGTTAGACTTTTTTATTGTATTTTTTTTTTTTTCGGCCCTCTTTTAAATCCCACTACCACGAGATTGGATACCGGAGGGATTAGGCACATTATCCCTGCGTTTCGAAGTCCCGCAGATTTGTGGCATTCTCCTCCAGCCCGGGGCAAGTGATGGCTGGGTAGGATGAGGTAGCATCCTAGGTGCTTTGTAGGTATTGATCGTGTCGTGTTGGTGTTGGTATGCCAGACACCTATTAGAAATGATGCGACACTAACAAGACCGACTGTAGTGTACCTAGGTAGAGTACTACTAGCAGACTTGCCTTCCTCCACGGAGACAAGTGTGGGGACAAGTCTAGGTACTTTTGCACTTTCACTTACGTATACGTACCAGATAACAGCTCTAATTTAGTGTCCCACCGCTGTACTTGGCCCCGCACAGTACCCGTATTGATACAAGATGGGCCACGAGACGGACGCAGGGCGACTAGACAGACCCACTAGAACCAACGACAACAGAAAGCCACAGACATGCCCTCCTGCCATTCGCCATTCCCTCTCTCTTCACCGAATAGCAATATCAAGCATCCAATAGAAAATTATCACCATGACATCCAAGTTCGTGGAGCGCCGAGGCGTCCTGAAGGCAGACAGATAGGCACATCTATTTGCAGACATACGCCTCTTTCTTCATCCGTTAGCGAACGATAGACGCCCACGCTTTTCCATTACACAGCGACATGTTTGGGGGCCGGATATGGAAAACTGCCCACCTCCACCACCAATGCATACACTCAGTACTGAGTACTACTTGGCCAAATACAACGTAAGGTGCTGGATTTGAGTACCTGGTACCTTACTCTACACAGAAAACCCCAACACCGGCAGTTGATTTCGTGTTCAGCAGCGGCCGCCTCTAGTATCTCTACCACTTACACACGCTACCCTGCGTACACTGCACTCACCCACGAGGCGGAATTTATAGCCTATCTCTCTATCCTTATCGGGAAGGGTTTGCGATCGGTATAGTAAAGGCCATTTTCTGGTAGGCGGCAGAATGAGTGTCGTTGATTGGTTCGCCAATAACTTTGTGGTTGTTCACAGCCCCCAACTATTATCTGTCTGGTATAGAGTAGTGCCCGGCTTTGCTCGCAATATGTGGTGGCTATGGCTATACACGTGTGTCTATTAGTCGCCCGTCTATCACCATCCCAGTATACCAGGATACCAGGACTCCAGAATATCCTTTCTTCATTTTCTTCTCTTCTCTTCGCCCCACGAATTCCCCATGTTGATTAATACACAGACGCTGTCTGCTGTTGAAGGCTGTGCCTCTCATGGGCATTCCCGCCTTGGCGGGGGCAAAGTCGAGCTTGGCCTGGCTGACCCTACTTAGTATGCTGTACTAGGTGCCGTAGGAACATGCCGCCGTGCATCCCGCAAAATCTTGCACGTCTTTATTGTTAGTCTGTAGCCCCCGGCAGTAGTACCCCTGCAAGTGTTACGAGCAGTGGCTCTCCTTGTGTGACCTTCCGTTCCCAGGCCCAATCATACCTCATCTCCTCGTGTTCTAAGCGCGGATGAGCTACACAACGCTATAAGCACCCCTCCTTGTACCTCTCGGTTTGACTTAGACGATCGCTTCGCTTTGTTCAGATGACTATTTTGAGGGTCGATACTTAGAAGTATGACACTCGGATGGCACGCCTCCAGCACATGCTGCACTTTCTCTGCGCTTGGCTTGCGCAACGTTGTTGCGATACGCGATTCCCTCTTAGCCCACACAACATAGCGCAAGGGGTTGTCCTCGCTTCTAGCTAGACCGTCAGATGAGAGACCACAACTAGGTATGATAATACCACCTTATGTTCACGCGTTGATCGTTTGTGTGACCCTCGGTTGCCTTTTAACCTTGACTTGAGGCTCTACTACTATATGAACTCTCTTCTACTTGCCCAAATTTTTTTTTTTTTCCCTTTTCAACTGGCTATGCAATGGAACGCTCCAATGCAACTCTACATGGAGCGGTCAGATTCCCTTACCCCAAAAGGCGGGCCGATGAGATGATTAACCTGCGTTGGAGATAAGTCATAGTATTAGGCTCCCTAGTCCCTTGTCAGAGACCACCCTCACCCATCCAGTGCTTTGTTAGAAAATCAGCCACGGCGTCCACCATACGCATGAGGCATTGCCAAATCGTAAAACTCGCCGCCTACCCATTTCTCAATATCGAGTCTGATAACGAGGGCATTCCGAACGTAATTGTTCCGTCATTCTAAATTGCATTTTGTGAGTGACACCGTAAAGATATATGTGCCTAGGGGATTTCTAGTTATGTGCGCCATTGGCTGAAAATCAGCAGAATATGGCAGTACCACTGTGGCGAATATGTATTAACACATTTTATGCGCCTGGCTCTATTCTTACGGAGACATTCTACGGCACGGTGACATACCCCGGATTAGTCGCATAATGAAATATGCCTATCCCTTTTTGGAGCGAAGTTGTTAGCCTTCTGATGCCTCCGAGAGCCAGACATCGAAGCTTATCCAAATTTACACAGCATCGTCCCTCACCGACCGCGGGCTGTCTACTTGCTAAGTGTGATTTAAAATATTCTGCAATATTAGCGGAACGTTTTGGGCTAATATCCTTCTGAAACACTCCGCTTTTGTGCAACTCTTAGACAATTTGCCTTGTCGCAGTGAATAAGGTAACTTTCCTACTAGAGGGATTAGCTCAGCTAACAGGTAGCCGTACGAGCCATATTCATGATGTTAGATAATAAGGTATCAGGATGAGAAATCAAAAATTAATCGTTCATCCATACGGTTTTCCTATCGGTACCTGTCACTACAAGTAAAAGGAATTTGACCCGAACCCCCTATGCAAATAACTGAAGCTCCTACGTGTCGCTTTCCTTATCATCGAGTATTTTGAGCACTACAAAACTTCGAGTTCGTGCCTTGTGCATTCGAACTTTTTGAGATGCGATCTAGCAGCCCCGGTATCTGCTAGGTTTGAGGAGTTGTGCTACTGGCCTCGGTCTGCTGACCACCATCTCAGACTCTTCAGTTTCCCGGTCGTCCGACTGGCGTTAATCTTCGAGCTATTTTTTAAGGTACGATTCGACCGGCCTATAACTGCTGCTACCGCGTTTACTGCCCGGTAGTAGACGCCGGTGCAACATTATGGCTGCCGCTAGTTCTTACTGAGTACCAAGATTTTCGGTCTCCTTACCCAATCCCTGAGTCAACCGGGTTAGTATTGTCTGGACGCCACTCAGTCCCAAGCTATGCCACTCAAGGCAGTGTAAGGTTTGCTAACGCGTAGTAGAACTCGATGTTCTAATTTTTTATACCCCACAATGGAGAACATCTTGATGGCTAGTTGAAACCAGGGTTCCTCGTCCTATATTGAAGAACCAGAGAACGTCTCCATTTTCTGTTCTATTAAAAGACCATGCCACACTATCTATTTTGAGTGCAGGTTTCTGCTTCTCTCTCTGGTACTATGTACCGAGTTCTTACTTTTGCGGCACGACTGGTAAACGATAGACGCTATCTCGTTACTCTAGCATTGAAATCGTAGATGAGTCTCATCCATGGACCAGACTCTCGCTCTCTCTTTTATTCGTTCCAATTTTAGAAAGCCCGAATGGATAGCACCCACTTCTAATCTGGGGCGTGTTTCACCATAGAGTAAAACAATCTGTATGGTCCTTTCACAAATGCCAATCAGCAGAGCACGAGACGACGGCGAAAATGGTAACGTCGCATCGTCCTATCCTTACGCCAGAAGGGTTCTTCTCTTCCAATGAACAACTTTCGTCAAGCGCTTCCTTCTAAGGACACGCTCCAAGATCAACCGGAATTGCACATCATACCGCATCGCCGTCATTCCGCATTACTCTGATCATTGTAGATAATAGTGTTGTTGCAACAAATCCTTCAAATATCACCAACAAGGAAGACGAAGACCAAGTTTTCTCGAGTTGGCGCGGGACTCCTTGAAAATCTGGCTTCCTTTCCCCTAGTCCCGCAGACCAAGTACTCTACAATGGTTGCCTTATTTATCCTTGCACTTCAATCTCGGCCTATCCTGCAGAGAATCGGCGGGAAATCTCAATCCCCGGCCATAGACTGACGCCCATTCGCGTAAGGGCGGAGCTGGGACCTGCTTTCAAACTGCTTACCCTTCCCTTGCAGACCCCCTTACTCATGTTTCGTAGGGGTGGGACGGAGATACGCCTTTAGACGCGAATCTCTACCATTCACATTTTACCCGGGAAAGTCTTGATCGGCATGATAGAGAGACACTAAAAGGTTACCTACAATCCAACTTGCGTTACCTCGGGCCCTCGGGGCGATTTCCAGGCCTTTGAACCATCTACGATGATTTATCGGGCGAGTAGGATCGTAATACGACCTACCTTGTTAGATTACTCATTTTAACTTGTTGCCCCGGAGTAGGATTAAGGCTTGTTCTGGACTGCTTCCTTGCTGTAATACTATAGCACGACATGGCTCAACAACCGAGAACGGTGTATGAACTATTACCCCGTGTGGCTGGCAACGGTGCTCGCCAACCCCGTTTGCTTCCCGCATCTACATCATGTCACGTTGTGATGTTCTCCACCGGCCCTGCGTCGGTGTTTTCGTAGTCTCATTTCTATCTAAGTTACTATTGTCATGAGATTTACTGGAGAGTAGACAATAACAAATGGGATTGACATTACCTAGACCAAACATGAGTGGCAGGCTAGGGCCTTCCGTAAAAATTTCCCCTAGGATAAAGGCAAAATCGGTTGTCTAGCCTTGAAGAAAGACTGATTAGAAGTGCGCTTCATAGTAATGGTACTCAGTCTCGACACGGGTTAATGCCTCAATCTAGGAATATTAGACGAGCTCCAGCAGATAAATCTAAAGGACGATCCGACATAATAATATTACAAATCTCACCCAGGACTCCATCAGAACACCTCAGATAGATCATCTACATGCAACGCTAATGCCTATGTATACCTAGGTATACTACATATCATTTGGTGTCCGGTCAACGATCTTGTCTTACAATGACTGCATCATGGGCAATGCAGCAAGATAATAACACCGTTTGCCTGCTTCTACGGCCATCCCACCCTGCATCACTGTCCGCCACAGTAATCAATTACAGTATTTCACAGTGATGCAGAATCACCTCACTAACTTCATCCTTCCTTACTATCTATCTCTAGGATCACCGGTCAATTCCTTCACGGCCAGGAGGATCACGTTTAACCAATATTTCGCCAATCCGAGTCAACCACGCCGCCGTTTAACTTCTCCGTACGCCACTAGATAGCGCGTCCTTTAAGTTTCTGCAGGTACTTTTACCTCGCTTGCGTAGCATCTACACAGTGATATTTTAGAGTCCTACGTCTATGCCCTTGTTGTTGGTGGTATCGGCTAATATTCTGGAACAATCAGTCACAACTTCGTTCTCTTATGCGAAGTTGCGGGATACTACGATAGTAACCCCTCCAGATTACGATATACCGCAACGCCACATCCGACGACTATCCACGTTCGTTTTCTCCGACTTTCACGATCTTGACCCTAGAACGAATAACGTGTATGTATACGATCAAGGGCCTAGTTACGAAGAGATCTAGCCTCATGCGACAACAAGGAGACATACCGACTAGTACACTTGGTTTACGCGACCCTGACACGGAGCGTTACTTACGACGTCGATAATTCGCTCAAAACACCACGCGTTTTGGAGTACTGTAAAGGAGCGGCCGAGCTCAATAACAGCTTATAATTCTCAGTCAATAAAATAAAATAAGAACATTATAAGTATAACTTGCTACAAGAGAACCTTCCTTCATTCTTCCACTTTCTTCTTTTGGAGTCCTAGGAAACTTATAAACCGTTGATAGGTGATGACGGCTATTAGGCATTTGGTTCCGAAAGCTATAGTTTTGATTTCGCTATCCCATCAAGCCTATTCTTTCGTTTCCCACTCGATAGTCTGCCTTTCTGCTCCTGGAATGCTTCTACTAGCCAAGATATACCCAACCATGTTAGGGTACCGATCAAAACCCCCAGTGCCATCTCTTGTTTTCGAGTAAACTACTAGGCGACGCCCTTATATGCCCTATATTCCAATCTTGAAAAAAATCGAATTTAGGACCAACCAGTTTTCGTTTCTGTCGAGGTCCAGATGTTAAATAATCGCCCTTTACCTTTCGAATATACCAATCTCAATTTAGTCAATTGGAAACGATAGGCTCAGAGGTTTCGAATATGATGGGTTATTGGAGCTTGGATGAGCTCGCACACTACAAAGCTACGTACTACATTACGCGCATACTTCAGTCAGCACACCGCAAGGCCTCTCCTAGTCCTTAAGAGGAGGATAGACATGTCCAACGATACTCGCGCCCGTATTCATGGCCACATTTTTTGTACAAACGAATCCTGTCACACTACAGTGGGTCGTATATATAGCCGTTGAGCGCTGCGCGCATCAACGGCGTCGTTTTTGAGCACGACAAATCCGGGGGGGATCTATATCTTATTCCAGCTTCATCGGCCATACAGTTGTATAATGATAAACTAAGTCACCTCGAGCACGAGTCGGAAGCGTATGATCGAAATCTTAGTATTAATCATTCCTTCCGCGCCACCCATTCCCTAACAAAACAAACACGGTTTTGAGGACTTTACGGCTTTCGTTTATTTGGTGAGGCTCTCTCTAACCATGATAGAAAGAATATCCAATAGTGCGTTAAATGAGCTCAGGTATAAAGTGAGCCTCTCTCCTCTCAACTTGCCCTAAGTCATGATTAAAGCTTCAGCACTATCGAGTGGTTCATAGACGTTTCATGCGAGCGGAACGGCACATGTATCCAAGGCTATTAACTAATACATAAAACATCGGTTCATAAGAAACGGGTCTTTCGCTCGCACGACTCTTCTATAATGGAATAGATTGCGCTGGATCAACAGTACACTTGAACTTCCCTACTGACCTAACCCAGATATAAACTTTGAGACGATCACTCTAAGCTTTGGATAAGGCTGCAGGCATTGGTGTACCATCAAGAAATGACGGGATGATTACAGAAGACGGATTGTAGCGCACCCCCTATTGACAGTTTGTACGTCAACATTAGTCCTTTCTTAGTACGCATGAACTACTGCAACTTCCTTCCATATCCACTCTGTTATTGTAGAAACCGTGCGGAACGAAAAAGATCGAGAAGTTAGGGCCAACAAGCTGATGTATGCTAAGCATAAATCCATGTCCATGATCGCATGAAACTAAAAGCCCCCTTGTGGAACATTCTTGGAACCAGAAATCTCACACTCAAATGTGAGTGGCACCTTGTATGCATGGTTACCATTCAAGTGCTCAAACCCCTCCCATCGCGTCTACTTACCTGGTTAACTGAGGAAGAATGCAAGAAACATGCACTATATACTTCGTGTAGTGTACTGTCAAGTATACATACAGCCAAGGAGGTCTTGGTATTGGAGCGAGCCATGTGGGAAGGCGACCCCAATGCGCTACCCTCTGGCCCTATCCTAGGACACAGGCTGAACCCCAACTTCCTAGAATAGTAAAGAATGAACAGATTGAGGGGGAGCGTATAGATTAAAGGAACCAATTAAAATAATAGAAACATTGGCAACGGCGGTGTTATCTCCGTGTGGTTCCCCTATTCCCAGATAACCCCTGACCTAGCAACCTAGCAGCTAGACCATCCCTCCCTAGTTTCGCTTAGACCAACTGAGCACTCACTCCGCTTCGATATAGAGGAGACGATGGGGCCGAAGGGCTAGAGATGGTCTGCCGGGTAACATCCGCCGGAGGAGTAGGGGGTCCAAGGGAAGGCATTGACAAGTGCCTATTCCACGGCAAGAATAGGGTTCGTGACGTGCAGTCCGAACTACTGCGCATGCGCAGAAGGCAGGATGCGGGGAAGTCACTAACGCAGGGGCTGAATCTAGGGCTTATAGGTATGGTCTCAAAACAAGAAGAATATTCTATAGCCGCAAGGTCCGTTAAACCACTCGGAAACCTTCCTTGCAGCCCGCTGTAGATCCAGGGTTATATACATTGCTTTACTTCGATCTTCGGTCTTTTGAAGGTCGTCTATAGGCTTGGATAATTCTTAGGTTGGCGCAGGCCGAACATCGAGCTTCACCAAGACGGCCTCTATTACACCGAAACCAGAACTCCATTGAGTTCACCGTGTACAACCCCGCACGTTTAGCGCGTTCTACCTAGGTATTTCTTCGGTATAATAGGTAATTATCGAATTTTTCCCGTGAAATAAAGCAAAGTTTGACATGTCTAGCGTGAGGGAAGGGTGGTACTTCCGTCGTGTAGAAGTGGGTGTTGTCTATGTACTATTGATGCACCGTCGCGCGTTAGGTGCCATGGTATGCATCTGCAATCCCAAAACTCTAAAATTCAGGTCATCAGCGACTCTTAACGACTTAAAGCAGGATTTTAAGAAAGAAAGGAAAAACAAGCTAGCCTCCTTATCTACAAAGCCCAGGAAACTTAGACTCTAACGTCACCTAGAAACTTAGATAGCCAATCTATCGTCCTCGCTTAACTTGGCCCAACCTCGGATGACAGATTTAGGGCGCAGGAATAGGACAGAAAACAGAAAAACAAATTAGAAAAATAAAAAAAAGATGGTGATGAGAACGTACAACACCAAGGATTCGCCGGTCGTCACCGACCCGACTACTGATTTGGCGCTCTTCGGTTTATCTATGGGAGAGCGGACGGGATCCCGAGTTCTCCGGAGGCTATGGTGGTACGTGAAAGACATGGGAATTATACAAAATTATATCAGAAGTGTATTACACGCCAGCTCATCAAGGTGGTGTATCACGTAACTCGACATTCACGTGATCCGAACGATGTAGTCGGAGGGCTTGACTATGATGCTATACTATGCTATATTGAGCCGCCCGCAGGATTGACAAGCTCAGCTGCCTATCTTAGTCACATCAATGTTGCTGACATCGAGTTTGTATCAGCTAATATGTTTTGCACTAAGTCTAGTCGGATTCCCAATCGTGGACGAATAGGTGTGTGCACTGTCCATAACCTATTACGAATAGGGGCTAGGTTGTTAGCACTCTATACAGACTATATATACTATATAGTCTCGTCTTTCTCTATCTTATTTTACTATTTATTGTTTCCCAAGCCCTCGTACAAGTGCTTGGTGTCGATGAACTCTAGCAGTTGCAGCTAATATAGTAAGATGCATGTAAGTTGTGTTCATCTCAGTACTATGTCGAAGAATACCTATGTTTCAAGTAACGTGGTTATATGAAGCCACTTGGTGTAGCTATTTTACCAACCTAGTCTCTTGAGACATATGCATCAGGACATAGCTTACTATATCTATCCAAGTACGGTGTTAGCAGTTAACCGAGCTCATAGTGAAAGTTTTGTAATGATTTGTGTGGTGGACGGGTCTCTCATTGATATATAAGTAAGCCTTATGAGTAGGGTCTACGCATATTAGTCTCTATATGTGGAGGGAGGCCTAATCTCTTTGATTAATATTGTATCTTGTCCACTTTAACTCTGAACTCCACTTTATCACTATACGAATCTCACCTCCCAACTTCGAGCGACGACATATTTAACTTACTTTAATATAATACCGCTTTGTTCCAGAATGGTGGGATGTTCGTCATACAAAGGGACATCGGGATACTAGTTTGTTGCAACTTAAGGAAGCCGAGTCTGATATTCACCTCGGCCCTCCACATCATACCTAATATATGCTAGAGTAAAGACAGATAGAGAGTGTGTGTGAGATGAAGGTGTCAGTCAATGAGATGATGCCATACCACAGCTGAGACAACGTCTGTATCTCATAATTATCGGCATTTGCTATCACGATCTTGACGGTCTTCACCCGAGAACAAAGGACAGGTATATAAATAGTAAAAAGCTAGAATGCAGAGAGTTTTGGAATTTTCATGCCGCGGGGACATGAATTGTACATAGCTCCAAGGAAGACCTCTGGGACCCTTCCACTTGCCAATATTCCCTTTCATGCTGGTTGCCTCTGAAGATTCACACGACCTACTAACACCTTCGACGATTATTCTTAATTGAGGTATATTCGTTACACCACTACACGACGAGCCCTTACTCGTATCCATATGCTTGGCGATGAATTTTATTGTTGTTATCATATGATTACGGGAAGTAAGAATCTGTAGCCGATGTAGCTGACACAGAAGGTAATCGAGGCCATCGTAGGGTATTCCGCCTTGCGAGAACGGGCTATAGCTCACAATATATAGTATAACCATTTTTCACAAGACCTTGATTGTCCGCCTTTACTAATATACTCTCATTACTCAGAATTGTATATCCTTCAAGATGCGTACGGTTAATGGCGCGTATCTCACCCACAACGAGTCCAAACCCGATTCTCACTTGTATTTAGATATAGCTTCAAACATTTCACAAGTCTGATAATGTAATACAGAATCTACGCGTGCGATGAAATTGATTGGTGGTAATGCGTAGCGAGCTCCAGGAGTTAGGCCCGGTGAATCCCCTAGATTTACTTCTCATGTTTTCACCTTATTTAGACTGTTAATTACTTGATTATCTAATTTACTACTAAGTCCGGGATATTCGGAGCTAGCTTTGACTTTTGGGATTTTAACTCCGGTTGAGCTTTTATGATTATTAGTTCTTTGCATCAAGCTTGCGGATAGGCTTGTACAGGGAGTATTGGTACCTAAGGCTACCTACGTGTGCTAGGCAGTTGTACCAAGTTTCAAGTTGAAACCTTATGCAACAAGAATTCTGGGTTTTTGGCCTCGGGACTAGATTGATTAGGCAACTTTAATATCACCACGTGTATCGAAACAACCCTGTACTTACAGGGAAGAATTCCTGAAATAACTTCAAGTAGCTGGATTTTAAAGCCCGGCTCGACGTATCACTGCGTAGTACAGCAAATCATAAGGCTAATTAGCCCCAGATCTATTGCATCCCAACGTTGTGATGGTGTGAATGGTATGCATGCTTAATACATCACAGTCGCATGCATTAGGCAGTTATTTGGAGTAGTAGCAAAAGAAACGATAGCCCTATCGGATCAACCACCGATTCGGACCCATCGTGGGAATTGCTAACGTTTCAGGATAGTCACCTTGGGACCAGGCCTCAAGCTTTGGTGGTAGATTTACAGATGATCATGTGGTCGATTACAGTACCTTTATCACATGTTACTCGAACTGCAAGCACATAAGCGCTTCCGCGTTTCTCACTTTGAGAGTACAGTGAGAACTCCTTCTGCGGGGGGCGTAGCTGGTTGAGCCGAGTTCGCACATACTCATGACCGGGAATTAACCTTTACCAGAGACGGACAAGGGAAGTTTGTCTTATTCCCGCAAAAGCTGTGCCGCCAATTTATATGAACGGGCTTGTGACGCGTGCGGCCGCTCGCACAGTTCGGTGCCGTGAAGCGGTTAATCGCCATATGCAACAGCTGTCGTCGGCTCCAGATGTATCCGGGCACAGCAAGATTTTCTGGCACCTGTTGATGGGGGAGGGGACAGGAGTGGACTAATGCCATTTTCTTTTACAGTTTCTGCTATTATAGATGATATATGCCATTTGGAACACTTAGTACACCAAATTGCTACCATAACTCTTAAATGCAGGTTAAAATTCTATGAAAATATACAAAGTTCTATGTGCGGCTGCATATGTGACGTGATGTGAGCATAAAAAAAAGGGGGGGGCATGCTTAGTCATCTGTCGATTTCAGCAGGGAACGGGGATTTAAGCATAAGGGACTGGTAGAAGGTCGACGAAGACACACACATAACACAACACAGTAGCAGAAAAGTTTCACCAGTAAATCAATTGAATTGCCTTTTTCGCTCAGTAATTTCCCTAACAGTCTGAACGTCCTAAGAAGTGTGACTTCAGCCTGTTTCCTACACGTGAAAGCCTTCGGGGGACGTGCACCTGTTGGGACTCACCTTAATACATAGAGATAAAGCTACTATACGCAAAAAGGGAAACCCGGGTAGTTTTATCCCAAATATCACTGATGCAGATGGAACTTCCCCAATTTCATGTCAGGATGGGGTGGAATTGTCCCAGGGTGAATACTGAGTATTACTTATACACAGTCGTATAGCCAGAAGTAATTAAGACCCAACAAAGTAGTCAACTGGTTCGTGGAACCTCGCAATCGTGGGGGAAGCAGATCAATATAAATAGAAGAAGCCTATTATATCCACCCTATAGGGTGTTATATAATCCACTCGCATTTCAGTTGAAACTGACAGACACTGATGTGCCGTCACCACAAGCTAACGGGTGTAAGGCGCTTGACATTTTCTCGCCCAAAACGACGCCGTTGTTGCTATCTACGCGACACATTTTTATTCTTCCCTTCTCTCTGAGAAGAAAGATGGTAGAAGTGTAGATTAACTATGTACTGGAGTGAGCTATGTCGAAGTGCACGCGTAATGAGGATGTCTTAATTTTGTTTATATATATTATGCCTTCTAGGTTACCCGACCAGTCGCCAAGTATGGTCAGCCCTTTATTACAATAGAAATATACAAGATTGTTGCAATTGTTCGATGAGACGATAGGTTTTGGTGGGAGACCAATATCAAGAACTACGTGGATTTGCGAATGGCAATTTAGTTCAAACGCCGTATCTACCACATACTCTTAATTAAAAAACGAAAGTCATCCTAATCGAACAATTCTCTTTTTCGAGAATTCTAAATGTAATTGGGTGGTCTTCTACCAAAAGGGCCTATCAGTCTTAGTGGTGGATGTCCTCCCATACTGCCATCCATACTGCCATTCATGCTGCCATTCATGCTGCCATTCATGCTGCCATTCATGCCGCCATTCATGCCCCCGTTCATGCCACCGTTCATGCCCCCGTTCATGCCGCTGTTCAATGCCATGCCATTATTTAATGCCATGCCATTATTTAATGCAATACCAGTATTTAATGCCATACTGGTATTTAATCCCATACTCGTATTTAATCCCATCGTATCGTTTATTCCCATGTTATTATTCAATCCTGCGCTAGCATTAAAGCTCATACCAGATGACGCGAATTGTGATGCTTGTTGTCGCGCCTGGAACGCTTGTATAAAATTTCTGGAAGACACTAGTTCTGACCTGAGCTGTGCTATCGTCCCCTCTAACTCCGTATTCGTTTCTTCGAGCACCTTGATCCGTTGATCTTTTCGTTCACGGTACTAGGACGAGTTAGCATTTCTTGCGTTTCCGAGAAGGGCATATGCGGGTCCACTGGATATAGAAGCGTGAAGAGTTTGAAAGACACGATGTTGACCCACGAAAATAAAACCATAATTTTCAATGCTACCGAGAAACATGACAACATTACTGAAGGCAAGATTAGATGACTTACGGCACGCTGAGATGCTCTGTTCTGTGCTCTCCGTCGCTTTAGGAAAGGGTATTAGTTAGCTGCCTCTGCCATGCGTGGAGGGAAACTATTTCTCACCGAAATAACAGCTGGCGGTGCGTTCTTGTATCTGTTTTCGCGTTTCCGTTTTGGTTTGGGGGGTGGTTCAGTGGAGGGTTGTGTGCCCAACGGAGGTTCTTCGCCCAATGGAGGTTGTTCGCCCGTACCTTCAGCTTTAACATTTTGTAATGGTGAATTTCGAACAAAATCTGGAGCTGACCGAGCCGAGAAAGCCGACAATGGATCCCATTGGGTTGGAGGAAAACGGGCTGGGGCGCTTTCGATACTCGTCTCTCTTGTCGGCCGGGGACCAGGACTATCTAATAATGGAAGCGGGGAGGATTCATATAGTGAACTCGCTGCTGTCAGAGCTGATGGACTGCTGTCAAAAGTGGTTGAGAACCGGGTCTCGTTAAGAAACACTTCGTCGTTGGTAAATGACAGGTTAGGAATGAGCTCGTCGTCCGGGGCACTTGGATTAAAATCCATGTCAAGAACTGGTGTTTGCGAACATGTATATTACCTCGGTGTTGGTTGTTAGCTATGCTGTGATTAATGGTGATTCTGCACAGATTAGATATTGAAACTGGGTAGACACGATGCAAACTCATGCTCTTTCTTCCCGCGACCCACAGTGATCTAATATATCTCGGCGTCGAATCCTATAACGTTTTATGCTTTCCTGCTCACCTCTATCTTTCCCATTATAATACCTATGTAGGTACCTAGGCAGTCACCTTCTCATTATCTGATATCCCAAACTACTGCACCTAGGTACTGACAAGCTAATGCAATGTTTAGTACGCTCCAAGTCTACTAATCGACAGGAACGATGGACTATGTAGTTCCAGGAGCAGGGTTATAGACTGACAAGGGTAAGTGGTGCAGATACATTGGTGGGCGGTGTGGTGACAGCCTAGAAAAAGTACTACATTAGATTGGTGATTCAAGGTTTGAACTAGCATCCCGGTAAGCACTTATGTGCTCAAATTGGACTAGTGTATCATAAAAAAACATTTAAATAATTGAGTTTTCAGAATTTACTAAACTTAGCACAGTTCTAGGCAGACCACTTGTCTGGAGTGATTCTTCAAAAGGCCCGATCCGCATTTTTCGAAAACCCAAATACCCACGCCGTAATTCATAGCTAGAATGAGAAAAAAGACATTCTGTTTGAAAGATCAACCTTTCTTTCTTAGAAATAATTCTTTTTTTGCAATTTATTTAGATTAAAAGGAGCTACGAAGACAACTTTCTATGGTAGAGGTGTTTGGGTCTCAGCAAAAAGCGGACAGGACCTTTTTGGAGTGACTGCACCTACCAATGGCAGGTACTTTTCTTGGTAATTAAGATTCTAGAGAGTTGCATGCGGGGCTTTATAGCATACTTAGTAGTACCTATACACTTTGGTACTGGATGCAAGGTATGCGAGTGGGGTAGTCCACCGATACCTTTTACCTACATAGGTATAAGTCTAATCTAGAACGTAATTATACTTAACTTATGTAGGCATTCGACTGTGCTGGGGGCTAGGGACGATCCAAAGGTAGGTATTCACGCCCCAAGATAAGGTAGCACATTCTCATCGTCTAATTATGCCTCTCGCTTAATTCTCCTTCTCTAAGGCTTAGCCGTAATATCGTGGTCGATGCTCTACGGCAACGCCAAGCTAGAAGGTTGAAGGGATCTCACTAGCGATGCTACATGATCAGAAACAACACCAATGTTGTATCACATGTCCCGCTAGCTCATCTAAACTTATTTCTACGCTACCAAGGCATGTTCATGCCAGCAGTGAGTGAGTACCATGATGGCTTGGGCGCGGCGAAAATCCTACCCAACTTGGATCTCGCAGAGTATTACCCACAAGCGGATATTCCGCATGCTGTCCGCTTTCATTACTACCTCCAATTCATCGCCCAGAAATTGGAGTGCGTATCTGCGATCCTGTCGAAAAGCTTTCCCCAAGATAGGGCTGTAGTCATTGATTCCCGGGAATAAGCTTGTAGATTTTTCTTATTTGCTTACCTTCTTTACTAATATTTGTGGTACTCCAAATAACCCCAGATATAACAAGCAGCCACAAGATACAGGAAATTCTTCCATTTCTATAATACATGTCTCATTGAACTGTTAATTCAAGATACCGTACTATCCCTTACTCAGTTTGACGAACGCCTAGCAAGCTATGGCTTAAGAATTTATAAAGTGCAGAAAGTTTCCGTACGGTAGTCGCGCCGAGAAGCGTCCGTCCCGGTGTCCAGCTTTTCATATTTCGGCCCAATTAGTGAAAAGATAAATCTGTTTATTAGGTTGTCGAAAGATCGATAAGATTCGCGGCGCAAGAGAAAACAAAATAGAGAATCGGTTTATGATTGGATGAATATTCTCCTTTTCATGTTATCTCCATCATTATAAATAAGTACGTATGGAAACTTTAACGTCTAACGACATTTATTATATAATTCACTAATTTAAGTCTTGTGTTACTTCACCGTCATCCATTACCTCCTGTTAGCAAGCTTTACCCCAACTTCTACCGTTTCTTCACGTTAATGTATCAGACGAGATTATTGCATACGTTGGTATATCATTGACCCTGATTATCGTGTACCATTTGTCCATCAACCAATTAGAAACCTAGAATATTCTATGTGGACTTCAACCAAAGCTTGATTTATCTTCTCGTTTCCAATCATCAAGTAGTCTCCGGGGACAACCTCTTCATAAGTGCAATACTTTTCATACCGTAGTGTATTCAAAATCCCCAGCATGAATTTACAAGGGCAGGTATTTTTACAGGGTGGTACAGTATAAACCCTTTCTCGCACTATAGAGATGAACAACGATATACAAGCACAGTCATCCTGTAAACGAGATCACTACACTAGGTAGAACTCCCTGCTAAGTCTATCATAATCTAGCCTCAAGCGTGGAACAGGCCTCAAGAAAATCTGGCAGACGTCTCGATAGGTATGTCGGGGCTAGCAAAATTGCATGTCATGGCCCTATTTGGGCATTGCTGAAACTAGTTTAGAAAATCTCACACGAAGAACCGGCAACTATTACTAGTCAAGTGTAGTATAGCCAAGTCGGCACCGTCCGATAATAAGTGCAACATCCCCATCATCGAGTCCCTGCATACACTACTACTGATATCCACTAGACTGGACCCTTGCAAAATTGACTTTACTAAACATTTAGTGTACGGTAGGCTGGGACCTGTGTTTCGAATACGATATTCGACTTCGTCCTGTCAACCTCGCTTAGGAAGAACTCTGGAACGCCATTCATTTATATTACATCATAATGCACGCGAATGAGTGACATTGTATGCATATCTAGTTATGCATTCCCAAGTTAGCCCCAACACCTCTCTAACTTATCTACCACACCATGGTTGATGTTCGCATTGCTTGATAGATAGGACGGACAGTTCTACATAAAGCAAGTAAACATGTACAAGATATCTACCAAGCGAGTACATGCGGCCCTAAAAATGGATAAAGATCTACACTATCTGGTGTAGTGTAGTGCAGTACGTAGTATACATAAACCACCAACCCCCCACAAGGGACCCCTCACAACTTCACAAGGGCCCTTGGCTAGTTGCGACTAGCCGCGCGGTAGAGCGGAAAGGAAGTCCGCTGGCACGTAAATACCGGTATACTACACTAGATTAGCTAACCTGGCGAAGCCCCATTATCGTTACTGGGAATCGAGCACTATGCGTATACTAGATACATAGATTAGATCATCTCCAACACGAGCGGGGGCCATGCGTTTCTTGCCCTTGACGAACTTCTTTTCGGTATAATATCCGTAGCATAGATGATGAAATATCCCACATCCCACCCGCTCCAAACTTGGCGGTGGGGTTCGATTCACGGCTGCCTGGACTTGATGTTTGGACTGCGGGCAGTATACGGGTGGACTAAATATATGACGGAATGCCTAGCGACTGCGACGAGTATCGCGACAGTATCAAGATAGCGGAGGCTTATCGAGGGGCATCAGCATCAGCATCAGCATCAGCATCGAAATCAAGATCTTGTTATTGAACCGTTGAGGGAGTAACCAGATGTGTTCTCCAATGGAACATCAAACCCCAGCGTCTCGTGTCCTCGGGACAGTTATTACCGTACCATCCATACCCACCGTCCTGCATGGAAATCTCACAGAACGAACCAGGGGGGTTTATAAGATCATCAAGTATAGATATTACCAAAACTAGCTAATGACATTAGACCAGAACTTGCGCGCGCGGAGGCTTCAGATATGCTCAACGCCTTGTTCGCGCCCCCGCCTCCCCCCGTCCCAACTACGCATATTCTGACCTGCGTCCGGCGGCGGCGGCGCAGAGATAGAGGAAACGGCGCGAGTTACCGAATCAGGATGACTTCGCCGAGCTGCATATTCACCCTCTCCGGGAGATATCAATAACATCTCGCCGTACCTGATGTTGAGTTTTTTCTCCCGGTGAAGAGTCGGTATGCGGGACCGCCGAACTCGCACCTTGGGTGTGAATCACCTTGTGTATGATTCAAAGCACCTCATGTGTGAACGCAAATGAAACCAGAGGCATCGTTGAGTTCGCCATGGGGAATGCATTTTCTTAGTGAACCGGTTTTAAGGTGACCTACCACACCCTGCTAGGTTTGGTCTCAATAGTACTAGGAATTATGAGGAAAGGAGTGTTATGATGGTTCTCGTCATTCCAATAAGCTCGTGGTGAATTTTATCTAAATTTACACGTATATACATTGTCCGAAAATCTGCCGAGGCCGAGACCAAGCCATAGCGTCGGTAGAGGGAGGTAGGGGGTTAGGTTCGACTCGCTGTTAATGATAGTTGATAGTTCTAAATCCGGCAACCACCACAAATCGGTTGTAACCCAACGTGGGCGCTTATGAGTCAAGAAGCGGTTAATTAAACCTTCGATGGCGAAACGGCGGACGCGCGTTTAAGACCCTCTTTGGCCTGTATAATTCCGGGTTCGAAAGAAAGCTTCTGGCTCAACTCAAGGCTCTCACCAAACCTGCGCTTGGCTTCCTCGATATCACCGACCATAACCGCGATGTCACCCAGGTTGCACATGGCTACAGCGCAAGCCTCGTCGCATTCTTCGGTTCTGCTTTCGCCAGTCACTTTCTGTGCAGTGCCCAACGCCTGTAAGGCCCATGAACGGGCACTAGCTAGGAGCGTAGCTCGAGTGGGTGTTTGGCTGGTGATTTGACTTGGCTTCACACTTCCCGAAGCTGGTTGAGGGCTCAATGGGGATTCAACGGGTTGTTGCGCAAGGGAGATGGCTAGGTTATTCACTAGACGAAATGACTGGTTAATATGGTATTGTAAATCAGATTCGAATCACTCACTTAAAACAGCAGTGTGGCAACTATTAGGCGGCGAAAGTGTTACTGCTTGGAGATATAAAGGTGCTGAGAGATAGTGCTGAGACTTGGACTCGTAGTGATTCCCCAGTGCTGTATATCTTGTCAGTGGTGGACTTTGGGAGTGCGATTGGATTTGGATCCATTCGTGCTTACCTTCCAAAGCGCCTCCAATCTGTTCAGGGGTCATCCAATCGCCCTCTTCCTCCTTAACGCCCTCGACTTGACGTCGTTGCAATTCTTTCAAGACTGTCTCAACTGCCCAAATCAAATGCTCACCGGCTGCATCACTCTGGAGAACGTGCTCGTCGGCATACAGCTCACCAAGCTTGACGCTGATCCCTACTGACCTACCCAGAACGCGAGTACGCTTTGCCCACAAGTTCTCCGGCACCGGTTCCTCGGCACTGGCATTACCATCGCCATCTCCACCCTCCTTCGGGGTGTTTGGCTGTGGTATGGCCGCACCTATTAACTTCCCCGATCTATCGATAAGCCCATCCTGGACACTCTTCTCCATCTTCTCGACCCATCTCTTGCAATCCCGTAGTAGCCCTTCCAAGACCTCGATTGAATTGTGAAATTTTCCAATCTTCTCCAACCACGCCGCAAGCTGAATTCGAACGCCAATGACCTCGTCAGAAAAGGGGTCTAACCCAGCCTCTGTACATTGTTCAAGAGCAAGCTTGTAGTATTTGAGTGCCAGCTTCGGGTCTGGCGAGTAGTTGGTGTAGTACAAGGCGCGGCGTAGGGATTTGGCGATCTCGGGAGGGAAACGGGTGAATTGCTCGGACTGGAAGTAGTGGAAATAGGTATATACGGCGTAGACACACACGGCAGCGCACCCGCAGAGACTGTAGAACAAGGACTTCGGGTCAGCGTGGTACCGATACGAAGCGAAGGATCGCATTTGCATACAGGATAATGGCAATAACAAGCTCCTCGGGGCTCTGGCGGAAGAGATTGCGCAGATTCTGGCCGCGGAAGGCATTGAACAGGGGCCGAAAGCTCAGGCCTTGGCGCAAAGCTCGAAAGATCAGTTTGGATGGCGGCATGGGCGGCTGCTGTTCACCAGCATTCTTCCCGGCCGGCGACGATTGTCGTCGCTTTTGCAGGAACTGCAGGATCGCGAGCGCATCTCTTTCCTGACGTCGAACACTTTCCGAGCGCATACATATTTGCGTCCTCGCTGTCGGAGCTTGGTGTAGACAACGAATTTGGGAGACGCCTTTGATGGGCCACCGTACCGGCGCTCGACACGCAGACATTGTGTCGATGGCAATTGCAAAGTTATGGGTGCAGTTGAGTAGGGGCCTGGGTAGACATTGCTATCTAACGATGAAAAGATGGGCTATGATGCAATGGTAGGTATTGGCGCGCAAGCTTCCGACCTATCAAGCTGCCATGCTGATTAGATATCAGCTGTCAAATGCGGTGACAGCTGGTCTACTTACCTCGGCATAGTTTGACTAATCACAGATCCAGACAAGTATTTCTACCTAAAGTAGGTATTGGTACACGACGCTGGGGTACTAGACAAAGTCTCATTTCTTAGTTGAAGCTCGACATACACTTAATTAATTTAGAAGCAATTTTTAAACTATCCAACTACATTCTCAAAAAGAAAAGAAAAAAATCTATAAGAAATCTCATATTCCTTCAGCCTACCGACCGACTCCGGGGTTCAACTCATCTCCTCCTCATCCCCCACTTACGTCATATCTCGCCCATCACCTTCACAATGGCTGGCAAATTCAAACCAAAGGTACCTGTAAACCTTGACCCTCCGAAAGATGACCCTATCACTCTAGAGGAGCTATCTCAGGCAGACGGTGAGTTCTGCAGTGAACTAGGTGTACTTGGTGTTTGCATTGCTATCCTTGAGCACACATTTTCCTTGGCAACACCTTCATTGTGGACAAGTCGGACGGGCACTGATGAATTGCATATAGGATCGGAAGGACGTAAAGCCTATGTAGCTATCAAAGCAAGTTTCTACATCTCTCGCATTCATCTTCTCATTGAACCCCTCCTCATCTATATAGATATGGAGCAAGGTCAAGTAAGAGGTTCACCTCAACAGGTATTCTAACGACTATGTAGGGCAAGGTATACGATGTCACGGGAAACAAGGCTTACATGAAGCCTGAAGGCAGCTATAGCGGTAAGTCACAACGACCTCGTCTTCTAGAACTCTATCACTTCCCTCTCTCATTTATCATCTTACACGTCTCCCTAAAAGGCGAACCGCAACATAGATCCTGCTAGTGGATGGGAAGACACGAGTTCATCCTAGATTGATGAGCTAACCTTCCTGATCAGTATTCGCGGGCAAGGACGCTTCACGGGCACTAGCAAAAACATCGACGAAGCCCGAGGATGTATCACCCGAATGGCGAGATCTGGACCAAAAGGAGCAAGGCGTCCTGAACGACTGGATTACATTCTTCTCAAATCGGTACAACGTCGTCGGAGTCGTTAAGGACGCTACAAATATGGACTAATGCGATAGAAGTGCACACCTCAGGAACCAAAAATCACATGGCCCTGAAACTCTTCATCTCTGATTCAATTTTTGATGGGAATTAGATAGTGTCCAAATAATATGGCTTACTCTTTTCATCTTGCCCTTCTTACAGCTGGATAAGGTATCTCAGTGTGAAAAGGTAATAAGTGCCCGAAATGTAAAGCAACGGCGTTCGGCCTTTGATAGTTTCGTGGTACCAATCAATCCCAAACAGGTCAGTTTGCCAATACGCAGTGCATCTGTCCTCCCTCAAAGCCGATCACCGACCCTCCGTTCTTGATTAGCAGATATCCATATCCTACACATGCACACAGCGACGTTGTCCCACATGAACTGTGAGGCGGAGCAAATACCGTATGCCCATACATCGATTTATGCCTCTTTTCCCTACGTTAAATTTCAATGATATGATAGATATAGCTCGATATTAATGGGACTATAATAGAGAGGCTTACACACGGGTTATTTCTGCCCTACGTAGTTCCAGTTACGCAACATGGGTGATTATCGTCTAATAATCAAGGCGAACCGAGGCTCGAAATAATGAGATTTTAGCATATAAACCTATAGACCAAAAAGACTAACGCGTAGTACGAGCACGACATATAGTAAGACATTGGGCATTCACTCGCCTCTTATCCGACTCGTCTATCTGTATATGCTGCGGAACCTCAACTTGTGCCTCTGCCCTTCGGTGAATATACATATACCAATATCTCATCACAGCATGGAGAGCTACAGCAGATAGTTGTCTCGGATTGAAGAATACCTATATTCTCCGCGACGACCTTCCGGCCTGCGTCGTGGCACGTCATCCAGCATCCCCTCTCTCGTCTCTGTATATTTCTCTGCATAGCCTCGGCCGTAAGGACTCCTGTGCTCCCGTGATGGTATCTACGTAGTAACCAATTGATGTCAAAAGAGGCATACGGGAAAAGACGTGACTGCCAATGCCTCGCCGAGATCGCGGCTTCTTCGTACCGATCTCGGGAGCCACCAACCGCCCCGTCGATCGATTTCATCTAGATAACCAGCAAACAAACAAACAAGTCGAACGGCTACAGACGAGATCAGCCCGTAGAAGCACCAGGAGAAGGGCCAGAGCCTAGCACAACCGGGTGCTCGACGCTGGCCCTGGCCGCTACACCCTCATTACGGTTGGTAAGTAAGTGTAGCCAGGCGATATGATACTAGGGACGGGCTCGCGGGCAGGCGGGCTACCTGCATGCATGTATGTTGCTGCTGCTGCTGCTGCTGCTGCTGCTGCTGCAAAGCTGTTCGTCGGGTGGCCGCTGTCTACCTTACATATTTACAGCGGTGCGGCGCGGTACACGGCCGTTTGAAAAGAAAAACACCCTGGCCTCCCGTGCCCGCGTATCGCCCACACCATAGAAAACCTGGGCCCTGGGTCAAGGGATCGCGCGAGCTTGGCCCAGGTTAGCTTCTAAGGTCGGATTCCTAGCTCCCTACCCACCTACCTACCTACTTAAGTCGCCATTAGCGATGGGCGGGTGTCGTAGCAGGTTGCACTGCGTTTTTGCGTGCATACATGGTGCGAGCTCCACGTGGTCATTATATTTCCTATCTGATCGAGCGGTTGAGGCGGCAGAAAATAGGAAGGGGGTAGAGAAGTTTCTAGAAGACGGTTCTGGGCAGGGTGGGATTGTTCTAGAATCTCTGGCCATGGAACGACGGGGTGTTATTTTAGGATTCGAAGAGTATCTTCTATGACGGTATAGGTTTTGTTATACCGAGGTCTGGCTAGTATGTTTCCTTGTCGGAATTCTACGCGACGAGGCCGATGTTGTGAACCCGCGTTTTGCAGGAGACGCCTTTCAGCCCAAGATTTCCTGCACAGTAAGCAGACATTGGGCAGTGAAGACCACGACTTATACTAACATATAGTGAAAACAGAATACAACTCAATAATACTTAAAGGGCCGGGGATCTAGTTCCGGAATAGAGGAGCACAACTGATTCTTGTCACATCTCGGGTACGAATCAAAAGCGAATTCACTCGTGAAGTTTTACTTCTTTGAGCACTCTAGTCGGTCTTATACGATCATATTAGGCTCTCTTCTATAAGAATGCCCGTCTCATAGACAACTGTCCATGCATCTCCTGTGTCTCCTCCAAAAATAGCTAGTAGTTCTACTAAGAATTGTGAATATTGATGCCAACAACAGGACAGCAAGTAGTAGTTTGAGTTATGGACTAAGTCCGCTCACTGGTTGAATCCATCCATGATGTCGACCCCCGGTGGAAAATTGTCGGAAAGTTCCAAAGGGTGTAGACAGTCGACTAACCAAATAAGTAAGCCGAGGTCTAATGGGTCGAACATCCGTATTGACTTTTCCCTCGGCTCTTCTCTCGCGAGACTTCACTCTAGAATACCCCTGGGTGGTAGCACACTATGGCTCGTTTCCGATGGGTCAAATTCCCGCAGACATAGCAAGCAATCAGGCAAGCAGGCAGGAAATCAAAGAGCAAGTCCGAACACCCAGACGCACACACACACAAACACACCCCTCGCAAACGTAACAAGCGCCCCATTTCCGCCGTGTCTACAACATCTTCCCAGAAACCCTTCTAACCACCCCACGCCCTCAACCCGAAACATCTGACCTTCAGTGCCTGTGTTGACTGATTGATGGCTCTTTCTATTCCTTCTGCATCTCCTGGTCTTGCTGCATCTGCTGGCCGGCGAGCATCTGCTCGATTTGCTGGACGTGCATGATCTGGCCGTTGTAAACCCGGTAGCCTATCCGCAGACAGTTGTCACAGATCTGCCCTTCCTGGAACCAACTGCTTCGCAGGACCTTGACGCTGAAGCATTGGTGGTTGGGGTCGTTGCGCGCGAAGTGGCAGTGCGACTTCAACCTCGTCACCGAGTGGTTGCAGATGAAAACGAACTCTTCAAAGTCACACATCTTGAATGGTATAGTGAATGCGGAATGGCTTTGTGTTGTTCTCGGCCGAGGAGGTAGTTTAGTTGTTATAGAAAGATAGAAGAGATGTAATATCAAACGTTAGAGTTGCTACTAGTGAGCGTGATGTAAGTGATGATATTCTTAACACAACGATTAGTTGAGAGTCATCTAGGTGACGAGCGTTCAACTCACCTGGGAAGAGATGAATATATAGTGTTTATTCTGTAGGAATGGATGTGTCTGGAAGATCGAGATGAGAGAGAGCTCTCACGATCCGCCAGTCCATTATATACTTGTTTCCGTAGCCGGGACCTCGGCCTTTCTCGAAGTGAAAACATCAAGCATGGAGTACCCGGAAGCTCCCCTTAATCAAAC
This sequence comes from Xylaria sp. FL1042, assembly GCA_022495085.1. Lineage (NCBI taxonomy): Eukaryota > Fungi > Ascomycota > Sordariomycetes > Xylariales > Xylariaceae > Xylaria > Xylaria sp. FL1042. Next base: position 55,853 of record MU380301.1, read on the forward strand.
AACAATCAACGTAATTAGATTCTCCCGCAGAAACACTCGAGATGAGATACCCCATGCTTGCTCGTCTGAGGGAGAGGGAAAAAAACCAGCCCCGTCTCTTGACGCAGCTTGCCCATGCCAGGGCCGGGTTGCATGCTATTTTGGACTACGATCCATACAATTCATGGGGTTTTCCTTAGTTGTTCTGCCGAGTCGTCTGATCTATCACATTCCCCACCCCAGCGCATTCATTGTAAACAGACTCGGAGGGTAATAACTGCCTCTCTGGGCTACGAACTAGACAATCACCTGCATAACTGTTCGTAACAAACCGACGACATCCCTAACTGCACTTACAGCCCTTACAGCCCTTACGAATTTACCATTACTAGGATCTATCGAAGAAGTAAGGGGCTTGTTTCGTGGAGGTTCGGGCAAACAGGCACCTGGTTGAAACTGAGGCTCAATGAGAAGGCTGAAACGGCAGGCTGCTGGTCTGGGTGACAACGGCTTGGTGGACTATTCAACTACTTACTTACTGTTTTGCAGGCGAGCCAGCTGAGAGAGAATGCATGTGGACGCCCTTGGGGACTGCATGCGAAACTATACACGTCTGTAACGTAGGTTCCCGGCTACGATCATGGGCATATCGAACAAGGGAAAGGGAGGCGAGCGGTTGCGTGCTTAATAAGGCTGGTAGAAATCTGGATCAAAATATCAGGACACACTCCCCTGCTCATCATAGCTTGTCAGAGCTTAGTTCTACGTGTTAAAGAAGATTGGATGTGGATGTATTAGTAGCTTGCTTAGTTATCGTCCCTTTTTTTTTTTTTTTTTAATTTAGCAGACCGATGAGCCGGCACAAGGGAGGAAATATAAAACCAAAAAACAGAAAAAAGAAAGGGATGTAAGCCTTCAGCGACGGGAACTAATTAGTTGTACAGGGACAGGGCCCCGAACGAGTTGTAAGACCAGCGGCGGCCTGTAGCGCTCGAATAGAAAAAATTCGATAGCGACACGGCTTGTTCGAATAGGTCTAGCTAAGGGGGACTTGTCACCCGGCTTTGTGCGAGTTGGGTGCAATATCACGACCGTTTGACGTGAGCTTGGTAGTGAAGGACAGGCGACGGTGATCTGCAGTGAGCCTCTTCGCAGTGGGGGAAGGGAAGGGGGGAAATCTTGACGTGCATCCGGGGGTGGGGGTGGCAGCAAATCCTCGCGTGGTGTAGTGTATTCTGTGTTCTACTCACGCACGGACCGTACGTACAGGGGAGGGGAGGGGAGGGAGAGCTTCTCTAACGGCAGGTTGTGCAACAAACAGGCTTGCTTGGTGGGCGAGGGTTGTGTTGATTGACCCTGGCATATACAGACGATCGCGTGTTGGATGTAGTTAGGCTGGTATACGAATATTGATCTAATTTCATCTCGACTTCGAGACGAGCATGTACTTGATTGGTAATCGATGGACTGTTAGTATAGATGAGGATGGCGAAGCAAGCGTGGGAGATATGCTGTATATTCATCCGAATACGGGTTCAGCCAAACATGACGAGCGCTTAAGGCTCTCGTGTAATAGTAGCACCAGGCCTCTGACAGATCGTCATAGCTAACAACACGGAGCACAGAGCACAGGGCAGATGGTTTTAATGAACCTGGGGAAATAAAATATCGCCGAAAATCCCGGGGCGCTCAACATGTGTGTCAGGTTACATGGGAGACAGATAAAGTAAGACTCGGAGGATAAGCGGGATACCACCTCACTTTCGAGTTCTTTTTTTTTTTTTTTTTTTTGTCCTTTCTTCCACAATCGACATGTTCACAATCAACAATATGTCCTCGTATCCTTGGTGTCAAGTGAACTGCAACACAGACAGCCGAATTCGTATTCATGGTCTGAGCGACAGGCAGTGTGGTAGTAATATGAAGGCCATCGGCTATTATGGATACATACCTACCTGTCTCATGGTAAGCACGTAGTTGGGAAGCTTATAAATTCAAGCGCGATGAGCGGGTTAGATGAAGTGACGTTTGTAGTCGGTGAGGATTCACGATTATTCAAACAACCCTTGGGTCGGGCGCTGAAGGAAGAGTAGTGGGTATGCAGTACCCGACAAGTGCCGATCGAGGGCTTGAGAAATCCAGGTCCCGACGTTCCGATTGCGATGCAAAGAATCGGGCTGTGCCAGTAAGTGACTACTAAGTAAGTCGGTGGTAACGTAGTACGTAAGCAAGTATATAGGTAAACATATGCGAGCAATAATCGGTACCGAATACAGATGCCCAAACGAAAGGCGTGGTGCATCACGAGCCGACGTTTTTAGTGGAGGGTATTACTTGGTAGGTAGAGGAATCAGAGAGGGTGCCCTGGAGGGTGTAAGTTCTGCAGTGGGCATCACTCGGTATAGGTGCGGGTACAGGTACCTGACACTTCGACCTATCAGCAGTGATAGTACATGTACCTGCTAGCTGGTGGTGTGGCTGTGCGCTGCACGCGTATTGTGTACTTGCTTTATTGGTTTTCGGTCAGCAAGCTTGGGCATTCGTCTCCCTTCTCGTCTCCCCGCCCATGCCGCCATTTCGCGCATTTCGCTCGCTGTCGTCCGCCTTACTTTTTGCCTGGAATGGTTGCCTTAATCTTGGCGCCGCCTGTTCCCATCCCATTACCCATGCCATCGCCCAATTTCCCCATCAGCGTCCCCATTGTTCCTTTGCGCCGCATGACCGTCCACAGAGCAGAGTAGTGCCGCCTCTCCCACCATCGTTTCCTTCCCTTCTCTTGGCTACGATCTTGGGGGGTTTTCTTCTTCTTTGGCTTCCTTTGGCTCTGGTTTTTAGGCTTTTGGGTTCGCTGTGTTGTGGAAGCGACATCGATAACGGCTTCGCTCGTTGTCTTCTGCTTATTTCTATCGCCAAAATTGTGAGAGAGCAAGCTCAGAAATCCAACTGCCTTTGACTCCAACTCATTATTTGCTTGGCGGCTCTGGCCTCGGGGTCCCTCTGCCACCTGTCTCCCCTCCGATAATCAACACCAAGTTGAAAAGTTCGCTCTCAAATCTTGGTTAGTCAGACACTGGAACACAACTTGACTCGGGACAATAGCCGTTTGTCTCTTTGTTTTCCGTATCATACTCCTTCGTGAGGACATACTTTCTGTTTCTTGGAGTCATCGCTTTCCTTCAACCGAGAGACAACCCTTTGTCATTCCTCTACCCAGCGCTTACCTAGGAGGACTGCTGCCATGATGATGTAATAACAGAAACGTTGCTCGCCCCAGGATCACCATCTAAGCCAACCCTTGCGTCTTCGCATTTTTGCCAGGCCTTGCTTCATTGCGTATTCAAGTCTACATCGAGTCCTTCTGGCCTGCTTTCCGTCTCCTGATACCCGTATAAACAAAAGGACCCTTTTTGTTGGTAGCCGGTCTTGACCATCTTCATTTCCACGGAAGTTAATATAAAAGTTTAAATGCCACAAGGGGTATGAGCACCATGGATGAACACCACCTGACTTTGGCCGGCGACCCTCCGGGCGTACACCACCTGGAACGTCCACTTAATATTTCCTTTGAATTCTCTCCGCAGTCTATGTTGGCTAGTCAACAAGAAAACATGAACTTTACCACACGCGAGGCCCATGCAACCGGAAAGGATCCTATGGTTCGGTGGTATGAAGTGAATGACGGACCATGGCATCCTCCGGAATTAACGTCCGGTACTGGGGATGGCACCGTCCAGTCCATGGTAACCAGTATGCGAGACGGCCGGTTCATGGTCCCAAGCCGGTCGAACATGGTGCCGTCTGAGATCATGCCGCAATCAGACTCTGGGTATGGGAGTTATCATAATCAGCCTAGTATCGCAAACGGCTCGGTTTGCGACGACCCTTTTGACCCTAACCAAGACACACAAAGTATCATGGGAGGATCCATGGTCGACGCCCAGTTCTCTGTGCCTGATACCATGTCTAAAAACCACATGCCCTTGGGTGGTCCGTGTGACTCGTGGTCCAGTGCCCCAATAAGGATAGAAACTATTAACATGATATGTGAGGAATGTGGGAAGTCGGTCAGAACCAAATCGGAGCTGAAGTTTGTCTTGTCCACCCTGAGCCTTTTTTTCAGGGGGCGGTCAGGCTGATACTTGTCACTTAGGAAGCACGATCAACGGCACAAGAAACCATTTAAATGCGATGTCAAAGGCTGTACTCGCACCGAGGGCTTTAGTACGACAAACGACCTTGATCGACACAAGAGGAGCGTACACCCTGGAAGCCAGACACTTGGCAATCGTTACGTTTGTCAGATTGGTCCTTGTAAGAACAAGGATAAGATTTGGCCTCGAGCAGATAATTTCAAGGCCCATCTCAAACGTGTCCACATGAAAGAGACCGTAACAGAGGCAGACCTCGATAGCTGCATTTATAAGTGAGGGTTGCAAATCTAATTCCACCACTGCCTTTCTGATTATTCCTTAACAGACCCCCAGCTTCACTTGATGAAACCCAAGATAACCCACGACAAGAAGTCATATCTGATTACAACGAGTATTCGGCAGTGGCCCCTGGACAACCGAATAACTGGGCCCCGTATATCAACTCGCTAGGCCCTTTGGGCGATTCACAGGGTGAGGAAGCTCTCGCTCTAGCGAACTCGCAACGGGAACTTGGCAACCTCCAAATTCCTCACTCAGGACCACGACAACCACTATATCAGGAAGCAACCGAATCCAATCCACAGTCTCATAGCCCAATAGCTTCGTTATCTCCTATGCAACACAATCACTTATCTCGAGAAATCGAGGTCGCTGAGTCTGCCTTGTCCCCTATCCACGAACATTCAATACAAGTCTCCAGAGACCCCTCTGCCGAGACTCAGGCCACAGGTGTAAATGTCTCAGGATTTGCTCTGTCGAATGAGTACAATGAATATGTAGCAAAAACCTCCCCAGTGAATAGCCTAAACAATTGTTTAGTCAAGACAGACGATGGGGCTTCAGGTTCAATTGAACCCGAATGCACTTCGGCACCAGGCGCGAGCCCTCTTAAATTGGATCTGAGTAATCTGGACCTTGATGATACGAGTGAGATGAGAAGACTCGTTGAAGCTCTGCAGAACCGTGGACTTCTTGAGCAGTTCGGATACAGAAAGGAAGGCACTGAAGCCGCGGAGCTTGCAAAGACTGAAACCGACGCTGCAATCAATCAAAACCCCTGTCATCCTTGTCCCACGTGTGGCAAGACCTTCCCCCGGAAATGCGAGTTGAAGTGCGTTGTCATCATTAGTCACCCAGTCTTCTACTAGCACTGACCATTTGATAGAAAACATGAGAAACGACATGAGAAGCCGTACGGTTGTACCATGCCAGACTGTGACAAGAGATTCGGAAGTAAGAACGATTGGAAACGCCATGAAAATACACAGCATTTCATGTCGGAGATGTGGAGATGCGACGAGGAGAGTTGTGAGAAACTCTGTCAACGCCGAGAGATGTTCAAGGCTCATCTTGAGAAGGACCACCAAATCGCCGAACCAAATAAATTAGATGCCAAGCTCGAGAAGTGTCGGGTTGGGCGAAACTGTGAGGCTAGATTCTGGTGTGGCTTCTGCCAAAAGATCCTGGAGATTAAGCAACAAGGCCACCAGGCTTGGGCCGAACGTTTTGACCATATTGATGAACATTTCTCGGGCCGAAACGACAGAGCCCGAAAAGATCCAAGCGAGTGGAAGGACTTTGACTCTTCGATGCCAAGCAAGGGTTTCGAAGAAGGGGATGACCCTTCCGCCTCGATCAAGACTTCCAAAGCACAGCATTCTCTCGGCCACTCAAAATCTAAGCGTAAACGAGACGACGGCGGCAATCCAGGCAACTCGAAGAAATCTAGATTGCAGGCTGTGTGCGTAAAATGCGTAAGTCGATAATGAGATCCTTGACATCTCATTATTAGTCACTAACGGTGCCTTGTAGTGTCATTGCGGGGACATAGTGACAGTATCGCAGCTCCGCTGCAACTTTCCTTGCGAGCACATACCATGCGCTAATTGTCAATGATATTTTCGTCTGTTCTGTTTCATATTGTTGTTGGTGTTGTCATTTTTTTTCAGGAACTATTGGAGATCAAATGTTTATGATATACCCCACATATAGCATGTTGTTTCTAGACTTTCGAAAGTAGATATAGTATCTAGGTATGGAACAAAATTCAGGAGGCAACGTCTTGTCGGCACAGTCTTTTCGGTATCACAATGTTCTTCTTAATGGTCTTCAATAGAGGTAATTGGTAGCTACATGTCTCATAGTGGGGGTGGTATCTTTCAATTGAAGCAACGGCTTTATCATTGACTGAAGTTGAGACTATTCACACTACCTACCTCGCTGTCCTATCGTAGCTATATTACCTAGGTACCTTAGGTAGGTAGGTAGTGTGGAATACTGGTAGCTGCTAGATAGGGTACCGCCCACTAGGTGCGTACGGTACGGCGTTATTGGGTGGCTTTTGGTGGGGTTGTCTTGCCATTACCAAGTACCATGGTAGCATTTCCCAGACTGCCCAGGTACCTACCAGATCCAACTGCTGAGGTCACTCACTTATGACGTTATAACAACACGATATCAGGCAGACCATCTTGCAAGTACCAAACCTAAGTACTTATCTAATCCTGTACCTACATACTACATAGGATTGATATACAGTACGCAAGCCACGCAGGCAGATGTCTCGATGAACTCAGATTTTTATTTACGTTCGCATTTGCCTGTTCTATCTTCCTTGTACATCTCGTGTTGTACTATATAGACCTGTCAGCACTTGGGCGGAAGGATGAGCAGGGATACCCTCCCCTCAGCCTGTACGTCACATCTTAATTGACTGACTGCCTACCCTACCCGACCCGAGTCTTTGAAACCAACCTTCTCTTTCTCCAACCTCAATCACCTCTTTCTCTCTTTTTCTCTGTTGGACGACCTGGAACCGTACATCTTCAACATGGAGTCCTTCGCAAAGCTTAGACAACATGGCGCTGACCTGCTCAACTCGCTCCCGCAACACATGCCCTCGATACCACAGGTGCAGATGCCGGGCAAGTCTCACGGACGCGGTGGATATGGCATGAAGGGGACTTGGCAGCACATCCCACTGCCTTCGCTGCCTCGCTCGTCACACTCGCTCGACGTCGTGGCCGGCAATGCCTACATTTTCGGCGGCGAGGTCGAGGCCCGCAAACCCGTCGACAACGACATGCACGTCGTCGTGCTGCCCTGGAGCGGCGCCCCCGCCGACTACTACGCCATCAAGGCGAAGCCCTCCCCCAGGACTTCGGCAGGCGATGACGACACCGCCATACCCCCGGCCATCACCGAGGAGGACGAGACCGACTCCCAACTCAAGGATCCGCTCACCGAAGTCCCCCTCGGCTCTTCCACATCGACACCCGAGATCGAATCGGAGCCCGGGTCCTCGACGGCCAGCAAGGGCAAGGCAATCGACACCGGCGACGTCCCTCCCCCGCGCATCGGGCACGCCACAGCCGTGATCGGCTCGCGCATCTTCGTCTTTGGCGGGCGCGCCGCAGCCGAGGGCTCCTCGACGCTGGAGGAGCACGGCCGGGTCTGGATCTTCGAGACCAAGACGCACACATGGACGTACCTCGACCCGCACCACAGCAGCCCCATCCCGCCGGCCCGCAGCTACCACGCCGCCGCGGCCACGGAGAAGCCGCGCGAGTTCGCCATCAAGCCGATGCGGCTCCGGCGCTCGTCGACGTGGAAGGAGTGGGCCGAGGGCGACTCGGCCGAAGTAGGCATCCCGCAGCGGCCCATCACGGGCACGATCGCGGAGAAGGCCACGGACGACGAGGCCGCGGGCGCGGGCTTCGGGACTTTCTTCATTCACGCCGGGTGTCTGGGGGATGGCACGCGGACTTCGGATGTCTGGGCCTTCGACGTGCACGCATGCACCTGGAAGCGGCTCCCCGACGCCCCTGGCCCCGCCCGCGGCGGTGCCGCACTTGCCATCGCTAAGAGCAGACTGTACCGCTTCGGCGGGTTCGACGGCACGAGCGAGCTAGGCGGACAGTTGGATGTGCTGCGCCTCGGGCTAGACGAGTTCGACGACCAGAACAGCAGGGGCGAGATCGGCGTTTTCGCGCGCGGGGAGTGGGAGAGCATCGTCGCGCCTTCTTCTTCCTCACCTCTACCTGAAAGCAACAACAACAACGCATCAGAAACAGCCGGACTAACCTCCTCCCCACCTCCTACTGAGCCCTGGCCTGCGCCCCGCAGCGTCGCGAACCTCTCCCTCGTGCAAGCTGGCGGCGGCCGCGAGTACCTCGTTCTCTCGCTCGGGGAATCAGCGCCGTCGCCTGGCGGGCACGAGACACCGGGGACTTTCCACGCTGATGTCTGGGCGTTTCAGGTCCCGCCTCTGGGCGGCACGGCTGCGAGCTTCACGGATGCGCTGCTGCGCTCCGCGGGGCGGAAGACGGGGGAAGGACGCTGGATGCCCGTTTCCGTCGGCCCGTTCGATCCCGACGAGGAAAGAGATGTGCAGGGTCCTGGGGCCCGTGGGTGGTTTGGTGCTGCGCCGCTGGGGGAGCTCGAGGAGAATGCCATTTTTGTTGCGGGTGGGTTGGATGGGAGTGGTGCTAGGTTGGGCGATGGGTGGATTTTTAGGCTTGAGTGAGTTAGTGAGTGAGCGAACATCGTTTGTAAAGGATGAATTTGATATGGTATTGTCTGGTCTGGCTTGGTTTGGGGTTGTCTCGGTTATGGCGGAAGACTGAATGGATGAATAAATGAAATTGAGACATGCGAAAAAAGGGGATAAAGTGCAATGTAATTAGAATGACGCCTAAACCACTCACTCACACATTGAGAAGCATGGAGAGCAAAGCGGGTGCCGGATTACACGAGTATATGAACCAAACAGATGAGCCAGCGATTAAGCAAGCAAGCAAGCAAGCAAGCAGAGATGTACACGTATCATCGTCAGATTTCTCGGGAGTTTTTGAACGGGAAAAATTTCAATCCATACGAAGTGCGGTTTTATGTACAGTGGTTTGTTTCTGCAGTTCCCGTCTATGACATCTTCTTCCCTCTCTAAAGAAGCCCCTTGGAAGCTTGTCTCTGTTTTGTTCTGTCCTTGCCTCATCCATGGCTACTGAACGGATGGACATGCAGGTACATGGGTCTCACATTATATTTTGGTCATTTCTTTGTCTTGTCTAGTATAGCATAGCAACCGTCCTATATATACTAGTAGTAAATGCGTCTATAGATCGGACCGCGTGGTCTCGGGACCCCACGGCTTGCTCGTCAGATTCGTCTGGCCGGCGCTGTTCTCGCAGGTCTGGCGGCCGCTCTGGGGGCCGGGCTTGGGGAGGTTGGTGGTCTTCCCCGTCGTTGCGCTCTCCCTGAGCCCCGAGAGCAGCTTCTTCGTGGTCTCCGGGGTCAGGTCCTCGTAGTAGTCGTCGTTGATCTGGATCATGGGGGCGTTGACGCAGGCGCCGAGACACTCGACTTCGATGAAGGTGAAGAGGCCGTCTTTTGTGGTCTCGCCTTGTTTGATGCCGAGTTCTTCGACGATCGCTTTGACGATCGCGTCGCTGCCGCAGCCGCCGAGTTGGCAGGGGGTCTGTGGAATGTAATGTGTTAGTCAGATAATCCCCCCCGGATAATTGGTCGCAGAGGACCCGGATTAATTGTGATTAAGCCGCCGGGCCATCATTGAAAGTGCTGTGCTTGTTGTAGGAAACAGCTCCACCATAATGGGAGATCGTATGAGAATGCCCCAAGCTGGCCCGGCGAAACCAAACCGATTCCCATAGACAAGATGTAGTCGTAGCAAACAAATGTCAACTCACGGTAGTGCATGCTTGGACGTGGAACTTGCCCACGGGCGTGCGGTTGTACATGGTGTAGAAAGAAGCGACCTCGTAGACGCGGGCGGGGGGCATCTCGAGGAGCCGGGCCACCTCGTTCATGACGGAGATGGAGGTGAAGCCGTGCTGGCGCTGGCCCAGGTCAAGCAGCGGCATGACGGCGGCCTTCTTGTACTGGGGAGGATATCGCTTGAGGATCTCGGCGATGAGCGTCTCGTTCTGCGCATTGAACTTGAACGGGATGTCCGGGTTGTTGTCGGGTGTGTTTCGGTGCTGTGGGTAGGAGAGAGCCGTTAGCAATTACTTATATAGAACGTCGAGTCACGGTTCGACAAGAAAAAGCAGAAGCGACAACAAAAGCTAGGATCCAAGTGCGAGCTCGCTGTCTATCAGAGCGGGAATACTCACGACGGCGAGAGTGTCGCTTCTCCGGGGGCTCGCAGCGGTGAAGGCGCGGATGTGGGATCGAGGAGCTCGGCTAGCGGTGCGGACGGCGCTGCGGAGGAGCAGCGGGCTGAGTTTGGACGCCATTGCGAGGGTGCGTGGGCTGAATTGGCTTCTGAGGGCGAGGTTCTGCGAGCTCGTCACAACCGTCAACGATGGATTCAATTGATGATGGAAGCTGATTCACATTAACCTTGATTGGTCAGGAACACATTTGCCCCACTAAAACCAGAAGTCACTGCTCAGAAGCTCTCCCTACCTTACCCTGAGGCTCAGTGCAGCTGACAACGGCCCGCTGACATAGTCTTGATGCTTACCTATAGATATATGCTGAAACAACCCCCCTAAGCCCCACGATATTCAAATGTGAACGAACAGCGAGCCTTCGACATGATGAAAAAATGCACTGGTCAAAGCATCTTCACGGTGCGATGCGAGAATTCAAGCTGACGCTACCCCCAGGCACCCATGTAGGCAATACAAGGCATCTAATTCCAGAGCAAAGCATTGTTCTAGACTCTCTGCTTTCATGCATATAACGAGAGAGCCTGCGGCTACGAGCTCCTGTCCTACCTGAGCCATCGAACTAGCTATACAGAACATGCCCGGCAGACACGGCTCTTCTTCCATAGGTAATCATGTATCGCCATTTATCTGATGCGTTGTCCCGATGCGGGGTCGGCGTATCTTAAAACTGAGGAGCAGCCATTCCCCCCGGGGCAAATGTTGAGCTCGATTTGCATAGTGAAGAGTAACCACCATGGATCCCTTCTCGGCAATTGGGTTTGCTAGCAATATTCTATCATTCATCGATTTCGGTTGGAATCTAATCGCTGAAGATGGGTCTCGAAAGGGAGTCTCAACTGAGCCAATTGAGAGCCGACATCCTCGAGAAACTTGAAGATCTCGAAAAGAGTTCGACCCTGGAAAAGAGTTCGACCCTGGAAAAGAGTTCGACCCTGGAAGGGTCAAATGGACATAGAGCCATCAGTGATTTAGACCTCCAAGTAATGTCGACTATGATGAAGGAACTCTCAAGCCGAATGTCTGAACTGGAGAGGAGCGGCCAGGAAACAAAGAGGCTGAATCTACTCTTGCGGAGCCTACATTTTAAAGCTATCTGGTCTCGGCACGATAGAATCGATGAAGCACATGCGAAAACATATCGGTGGGTATTGGAACCAGGTCTAGATAATCAAGGGGCACCGACCAAGTTGTTGTCTGGCTCCAAGGCGACCGAAACACATTCTGGATTCGTGGGAAACCCGGCTCTGGCAAGTCGGTATTGATGAAATACCTATCCCAGCATCCCAGTGTCCGAGAGCATCTGACCGCTTGGTCCGGAGAGGATCGGATAGTTATCGCCCGGTATTTCTTTTGGGCTCGGGGACATCGCTCGAGAAATCCCAAGAAGGCCTCCTGCGTTCACTTTTATTTGAAATTCTGCAATCACGTCCAGAACTAGCCAATACAATTGGGTGTGGAGGCAAGCAATGGCGGTGTTTGCAATGTCCGGTAGACAAATTGAGAAGGCAAAACACAAATCACTGAAGTTGGATCAAGCCATTCGCCAAATGGAGGAAATTGAAGCTAACTGGGGTACATTCCATGAGAACTATTCTTTTCTACGCATCTCGCTCGGTTATGGTTGGCGCTGGTATGTGGAGCAAAGACTTACAAAAGCCAACCCCCAACGAGCCCTTGGGAGTATGGTTACGGAGCTCTGGTTTTCGGTTTAGGGATATCGCAGGCTTTCATCACTTGACACTGTGCCTGAATGTGTGTACAAGGCCTTATCCTGGCTAGTCGACTATCTCACCCACCCAGACCGTGAATTTGTAGTCAGCTCGAGGATAAATTTGGAGACGAACTCTTGATTAAGTTCTTGACAGCGGGACCCCCTTTGTCCACGCCTCTGAACATACTCGGCCTCCGTTATGGGAAGCGGACTGTGAGAGATTGCATCCTAAAACGGGCCACCCCTAATAACCCCAACTGCCCGGTATTCCTACTCTTCCTAGAGAAGGATTTACAAGAGTCCCAGTCATCCACTTGATTTCATGTGCCTGAACGCCAACTTAATGACTCTATTTTCAGCGCTTATCACCCGACTCCCTTGAGCTCAATCAGGATGTCTCATGTCTATCCACTGCAGCAGCCATTAGCAAATATCGACCATTGCAGGGAGATACGGGAGAGTGCTTATAATAGACACACTTACAGTGGGTGCCCTGTGACTGGCCACCATTACATCTACAACATCAATAGTCATACCACTTCCGCTACTAACCCTCGCCGAACACCAGGGGCGACAAACCGCGGCCTCTACGTTCTAAGCTACAATCGTGGTTTTTTTTTTCTCCTATGTTTCTTAGACGTGTTACAGCTACTAAACAGGACCAAAAACTTCGCAGAGTTGTGTGTTTGAATTTATGTTATTTGTGACATCATTGTCATCCGACTAACCTCTCTGTGCCTACCGAAGTGTAGATAGACATACAAGTTACCGGAGCAAATTGAAGGGCAAACCAATAAGAACGCCGTTTCCATTTCATGCCTTTTCCAATTTCCAGTCAAAATGACAATTGGCATGTATTTTACATTTACCCCATAAATGGAACAAACCCGCTACGAGCATGAATGAATGAATGAATGAATGCATGAAGGTAGTGATTACCGACAGTCTCCATTTCAACCTCGTCTTGAAGTAATGCTAGAGTCGTTCATGCCCTTACTCCTCATCTCAGTTGGGTTAGACGATAAGGGGCAGACACGCCGTTTAATCGTCCGCATGCACATCTCCGACCTAAAATATCATCAGCATGTCTTCATAACTTCTGTCTTACAAGTCTGAACTTACGCGGAGTGTCCCCTCAGAAGACAGGCCATCAGCCCAGAAACCGCCGATCGAGAGCGATGTATGGGACATGCTGTCGTGGGTCAACAGCAACCAGAAGCCGAAGACGGCCTTTGCGAAAACGTCTAAGACGGCGTAGGCGATGATCTCGCCGTCCACGTTCACGAGGCGGGCACCGTCGGCGATTCCCCAGACGCTATTATCAGTCAGTCGATGAATCCCCTTCCTTCCTCATCACTGCTCAACGATCCGAATAATCGTATCCCATTGGTAGCAGTAGTAAACGTAGTACTTACATAGGATATATAGTCCAGAGAAGCAACATGAAGAGCGAGATGGCGCCGAAGAAAGCCTTCGTCTTGTTGTCCTTGTTCGAGACCGCGTAACGCCCTTTGTAGCCTAGCTGGTAGATGATGGTGAGATACGCGAGACACGCGAAGGCGTACCAGCCCCAGCCTTGCGCCTCGTCATGGGAGAATGCCGCGAAGAGACCCGTGAGGATCATCACTACGTCTGAGAACATGAGCACGAGGATGCTGGCGCCGTTTAGACCCGCCAGGAGGGCGAGGTCGAGGAGGAGGAGGGGGGTGGTTAGGGTCCACTTTGCGGGGGGTGTGGTTAGCTTGGTGTGTTTTTTTCTTTAGGGGCTAGCTGGAGGAGATGGGGAGGAGCAATGGAAAGGGGAGGGAGGAAAAGGGGTGGATAGAGCTTACGTCGACATATCGTGCCCAGAATACTTGTCTCTTGACTGCTTCGATAATGACGTGCAGCTTGTTCTCTTTGATGACTGTTGTATGCAATGTGATGCCTGTCCCAGTTGCCATGGCATAGTACGACAAGAAGGCAATAGTCGTGATGAACGCCGTGATGATGTGTAAGAGGCGTTTTTGCTATACGTTTTGTTAGACCGGTTGCTTGATTTCGCCTCAATGGGGGTTTGTCTTTTGGTCTCTTACCACCGGGACTCTCATGGCCATTGCGTAGAATGCAAGGGAGGACAATCCCATGAGAATGCAGACCACCCTGTTGATGTTAGTCGATGCTCTTCTCTGCATATCTGGTTCAGCAGGGTCAACGTACCAGAGTGTCTTATGTCCGACTTCTGTCGAATACTGATGGTAGATTTTGGGGATATCGTGCGTCACGGTCGGGAACGGTAGAGTTGAGGTATGAGTGGCGGTACGATGAGGCTTCCCGGCCTCTGCCACGATCTGTTCGAAAATATTGTCTGGGATCATCATCTTGGGCGACGTTTGATATCTTCTTCTTTTTTCGCACGAGAAAGTCTTCCTGCGCTAGTCTGGATAGGATCGTTCCGGTATATACAGCTTTGTTCAGCTTTGTTTTTCCGCCTTCGGTAGAAAGAAACTAGGCGTGCTTGAGACGGAAGAGCGGACGAGCTGGCGTGGCCCGGACGGCTCGATGGTATGCATGTATAAGTAAGACATACTCGAGTCCTGCGCCTCAAGAAATGGTGTCGTCACTCTCGTCTCATCGTGTAAGTGGTCTGGCCAATCAGGGTGGTGCGGCAGGCTCGAATTGGACATGAACTCTCTCGGTCTGACTTTAGAGGCGGATGGAATAACTTTCTTGTTTTTTTGCTGGCCCTCGTAAGCACTGCGGGGAAGCAATAGTATTACGCAACTTAAATACCTACTCGGGAGGCATCGTGTACTTCGGTGTAGTCCTCATACTTAAGATCGATGTTAATAGTCACTGTTCAGCGTTACAGGACATAAGTTCCTGGAGAGTGTCTTAGGCTATGCACTCTGTCCTGTCCTTCCTCATGCATTGGGTGCTGAATTGTTGCGTTATGATCATGGCCCAGCACTCTCGAATTATGTAGGCAGGTACGGCCTACCCTATGTATATATAGAGTAGTCACAGTGTCAGGACACTAGGTCCCTCCATCACCTCTACAACAACAATACAACACCATGATGACCATTCCATGACAAATTATCAGTTCAGTTCGAAAAAGTCCTTGATCGTCATAGGAGCCAATGCGATATTGACTTTGCCTCTACAGCTGTCTGTCTGTCTGTCTGTCTGTCTGTCTGTCTGTCTGTCTCCATGGCCCGGCTAAGTCTAGGCAGCCGCACAACGACTACAGACACGCGCTGATCCCTGTCATCTACGAAACATGGAGGGCGCTATATCGAGGATGTGTATTTAGACTCGATCATCTGGACATGGGACTCTGTCTTAGTGTCGTCTAGTTGCAAGACTGGGAGACTGAGCGGGCAAACATATTCCTGAGCTCTCGTCATTTGGCCATCAGCGATCCACATACTCCCGGAACACGTTTATCCGACATCCTTAGCTTACTACATAGGTATGTAGGTTAGACATATCGGTCTTGGCCGTGAGTTGGTATATCCCAGCCCGCCGAGGCACACGCGATTCTAAGCCATAGCTAAGCGGATGTAATGCGTCCGGAGTCAACTGTGATATGCCCGAAAATCATTCCAGGACTTCTTCCTACGTTCCTTCTCGGTTCTCTGGTATTTTAGATGTGTATAATTGATCATCTTAGACCGCTGCATTGTAAGTCCCGCTGCCTCTTATTAAACATGGACAGAGATCCAATTGCTGTGGAGGGGTGATGGATGGCTGCAGGAAGATGTGCCTAATCGATAAGCCTGTGCTGTGGACTCTTTAAACTGTACCTGCCCCTGCGTAGTTCAAGTAATCGCTCCTTCCCAACATGTAAACAACAGCTAATCAACCGTGAATAAATTATTGAAAAGGAGAAGAATACAAGCTTGCCATAATGGCACACTGTTCTATTTTGCATTGTAGTTCAAGTATTCATTAAGTGCAGCAAAGTTGGTACCTAGGTACATTGATAGCTCCGGTGTAGGCCCCACTAGGTACCTTGTAGATACTAGGTACCCACTTCATCACCCCGCCAGAGAGGGAGCTCTACCTTAAGTACAGTAGCCCCGCCACAAGGGAAACAGCTCCCCAAATCTTATGTAACTAAACCATCAACGTGCACATCCACTAGCCTTCTACCAACCAACAGCATGCGATCGTGGTCAACATATCGGGCATAGCAGAGATACTAAACAACTTGTATCGAGGAATAACCGTCTTGACTATATCACCGAAGTACTTCGACCACCCAGCATGGATCAGTGTGCCGGCACGCTGCTGGCGTTCCCGCCGCCGGGCGACCTCGTCGACAACGAGGCCTACCACAAGGCCGCCTTGACTCACACACAGCAGATCACCAGCATGATCAAGGAGCGGAATAAGGACATCGTCAACTACGGCGCCGAACTCTTGAATGTACCGTCTCCCCGTGTCTGCTTACCTTTTCCCTTCACTGTGTGCTGACCGCGACGACACTAGATTATCAACCCGGCCGTCCATTCATTATCCTATCTTGCCATACTACACGCCTTGATGTTTCCAAGCCCAGCAGCTAGGATTCCTCAGGAATTACTACTAAATAAACTCGTCACATTCATGATAGTCTTCGATGGACGGCAATGTCGCTACGGCGGACCTCTCTTGTTGGAGATAATGGACGCCGTGGGAGGTGGCCGAGTCTTGCCTGTACGTACGGCCTACGGCCCGGGATCTTGCCCTTGTTAAAGTTGACTAATTCGTGTTCTCAGCCCCTCGTGGCAGTCGAATGCCTCGCTACCGCCATCCTAAAGCTCGATCCATCCGGAAGCATGCTTACCTCCTCACACCTCCTCTTGGCGAGACTTGCCTATGACACGAATAATATACAGGCAGCCCTACCTGTCATCGACAAAAACATCGTCTACTACCCCGGAATGGCAAATCAAGAAACCGCTCATTATCTATGTGATCTGGAACTGGCACCTCCCTTGTATATTTCGAAACCATTAGGGCTTACGTCATTGCTCAAGAGCTCAATGGTACTAGAATATGACTTGACGTGCGGCATGATGTACTGCACGAGAAGAGAATGGTCTAAGGCGCGGGCCGCATTCGAACGCGCCGTCACATTCCCCACCAAGGATGGTGGCTGCAGCAAGATAATGGTCGAGGCGTTCAAGAAATGGATTCTAGTAAGCCTCCTTTCGGACGGGAAACACTCCAATACGCCGCCTTATACAAGCCCTGCGACAACCAAGATTTTCGGACTGCTTGGTAAATCATACGTATTACTTGCCACGGCTTTCGCGACAGATGACGTCGAGCAGCTGAGGCTAGAAGTACAGAACAATGCACAGGTGTGGATGGAAGATGGAAACGTCGGCCTGATAGAGGAAGTCAAGGCCTCATACCAAAAGTGGCGAATTCTCTCGCTACAAGGCATTTATACTAAAATATCCCTCTCAGAGATTCGCCAGCAGACGAGGAGCGCCGAGACGGGTGATGTTCTAGGCAAGGACGAGGATGTCGAGGCACTGATCCAGAACATGATAATAGCTGGAATGTTGAAGGGTGTCATTGAGAAAAATGACGACGGAACGAAATTCCTGTTTTTCCTCTCTCCCACTACACATCTATCAGAACAAGAATTTGCAAGCGAAATCCACAAAGAAGCAATGAAGCTGAAAAGGGTAAAAGCCATCATTACCGCCACGAATCAGCGCCTGGGAACCAGCAAGGAGTACATAAAGTGGGTTGTCAAAGAAAGCAAGCGCGATAAGTCCAGCGAGGCCCAGGACCCGACACTGGGCTTCGAGGCTCAAATCGACGATGAGGACCTAATGGGCGGTCTCTCGAATCTCTAGAAGAAGTTTGAGGCCGCACAGAAATTCCGGCCTTCACTGTTTTCGTAACTCTATAAACGATAAACGGTATGGGGCGGGCTATTGTGAGAAAGCAGCCAAGAGGAATCTGTGAGTACTACGATTCGCGGTCTATATTTGTGTTAGTGTCGATATTCGGTTGTCGAACCAGGTGACATTCAGAAGGAAAATCACTACATGCACGGCGTTGGGGTGGGAAGACATACGGGTACGAGAGCCATGAATGAGCCTTATCGAGGCGATTGGTGCGTTAATGTTGGGAGGGACGGACTGTAAGACTATCGCACTCTAGAAGAATGAACCCATTCTTAGACGATGACGATGATCTGGACGAATGCACAGTTAGTACAGCGCTTGATCAGCATCCTGCTAGATGAGTTAGATGACCCTCGTCAAGACTAGTTAGATAGCCCTCATCGAGAATCATGATGTCTATCACGAAAAGATAGACTACACGTGTATCAAGGTTTCAATTAATGATGAGCAATTTTCTCTTGTGTTTGCGCATTATGTGCACTACAAAACATAGCCCCAGTCCTCGATTTTCCCAGTCTCTTGCCGGTGTCTTCGTAAAGTGAATATCAGTACGTTGACATGTCCTCATCTGTCACATCATCCTCGAGCTTATAAAACCTAAGAAGTATTATAGCTCGATGAGAAAGCTAGGTAGTTAGTCATGTGCCTCTACATATAAGGTGCCTTGCCGCATTAGGTTCCCATTCTTCCTGCTATTTTTCCTCGCTTTTCAGCATCTGCTCCGCTGAGTTATCTCAGTGCTGTATTCCTTCGTCTTCAGCAGTGAAATTGCTATGTACTTAAGTAGGCATCTAAAGCTGACTCGTCTCTCTCCGAGCGCAAGAATGCCAGGGTGGAAAGTCGTCATCCTTCTTCTCCCGCTTATGGATGGGTTAGTTGTAGTCTTTTCATCATGAGCTAATACCAAACTGTTTAATCATATCGGCTAGCTTCAGGGCTTCAGTCTTGTAATCAAGCTGAGTTGCACTCATGACTTGGTATCGAACCCTGGGTAAAGAAATATGATCAGTAACAGAAAACGAAGCTAATAGTATACTGGTATTGCAGCATTATATATCGAGTAATCAGGGCAGATGGATGACTCACCTCGGGTTCTCCCCATATGTATCCATCTTAGCACGGCATAGGAAATTAAGCTTAGAACAATTGGCGGCTTCGAAGACAACAAGGGCACGATCTTCGTCGTTCTCCTTGATCTCCATGAGTTCATCGGCAGACATGCCCATAATGACGCGACCGACGTCATCAAAGCACGAGAGCCATATCTGGCCAGTATGATCGTTGACGTTGACACTCATAATGTAGCGATACTGCGGACGTGCGTGCGCAATGTCGCACTTCTCACACCGCCACGTCCCATCGCCCTGGTCTATTACTTTCTTGTTGCAGCCCTCCTGACTGCATGCCGGGTATGCGAAATTGTCCTGTTTGATGTACACAATGGTCGCTTTGAGGTTGAAGTAGTCGGTGTTCTCCATGCCTAGACCGTCGTCCTTGACCTGAGAGATACACTTCGTCTGGTCCCGACGTCCCGTAGCAGCACCCATGGCGGCCATGCCATTGTGCGTGCTGAAGTTATCAGTGCGCCCTTGAGAGTCGTACCAACCCTTTAGACGATGGGCTTCCTCGATGTCCGGGTCTACGGCCATGGTACCAGAAGCAAGAAGAGAGAGCGAACGTCCGCCATAGTCAGACACCTTGACACCCTTGAAAGCAACTACTGACTCTGGCTGTGCGCTGAAGGTGGTTGCCGTCTTGCCCCATATTGTGAGGCGGACAGAAAATTGTGAGTCGTCGACAAGTGTGAGCTCGCGCTTATCGTAGGGTTTTTGCGTGCTCTTTGAGACGATCTGAGACACCTCACCAACATCTTTGAGCACACCCACGACATCTACTGTAGCATCTTTCTCAACAGACTGGAGTTCGGAGATGTTGACGAAGTTGAAGCGAACCTGCGGCACGCTGCTCTGGTCCTCAGCCTTCTCGATGACCGTTTCTCGCTCGAACGCGAGTTCGTAGTCGTTGGGGAGATTTGAAAATTGCTTCTTGGCTAGGTTCACTTTACAAGTACTGATATAGTAAACCTGTCCCTCTTGTAACAACTCGTAAAATGCGTCGCATTGTTCGTTGAACCCCGTCGCCTTGATCTCGCCGCTTTCATCGAGCAGGTTGACCGAGAACAATTTGCCTTCACCAGATGCCTTGTGCCAAGTCTTAATATCTGACTTTGACGTGACACGAGCCTTGATGGTCCACTTGTGTGCGTATGGGGAAAGTGACTCGATCGGGTAGATGACGATGTTTCCGCGGGTATTAGAAGCGCCGCCGCCACCACCTCCGGGGCCCATGCGCGACGACATGGGCTCCGACTTGACGGGCGCTGAGGACTCGGCCTTGGCGCCATAGAACCCAGAGCCACCAATGGCGGTGGCGCCGTTTGCAGATTGTTGCTTGGCTTCGAAAGGTGCAGGCTCACCGATTCGGTCATGTATGCCAAGTTCGGAGGCGACTTCGAGGTCGAGAATTATCAGAATGCTTCTACTAGTTAGTTTCTAGGTAAGCTCCAGCCATGGGGATTGCAATACATACTTCTTTCCCTTCACTGCATTGGCCTGGTATGATTTGACGCGGACGATACAACCCCGAACGAGCTGGTTATCATGAATGACATGATTGGCCTCTACAAGATGATAAGCCTCAGATGCCGTTGCCTTTATCACATTTGCACGGGTAGACTCGTTTGCTTACGGGTTGCCAGCATGCACTGAACATAGTTCCGGATATCACTCAGAACAACTCGGTAGCGCTCTTGTTGGGCAGGGGCGCCGGGAGCCTGCTGGGCGGCCAAGGGCTTGATCTGAAGACACTGGAGAACGGGTACAGGAAATCTCTGGTCGACGTTCCCGGGATCGCTGAAGATGGCACTGGATTATAGGGTTAGCTAGTATTCGACATCAAGCCTGCCATCGCAATGACAACGTAAAGGCAAAAACGCTAGAGGGGCCGTATACGCACTCTAACGCGCCCTGTGTAATGGCCTGCTGTGCCCCGGCCACCGACATCTTCACTTCAGCTCGATGTTAACTTTGACTTTGACTTTGATTTTGACTTTAAGCTTGTTCCCTGTCCCTTGTTAACAGCACATGCGTACGGTAGATATGGTGCTGTTGGTCGAATAAGACGAGTTAGGGTTGGGCAATATCGAAATCGTGGTGTTGACGGTGGGAACAACTGAAAGAATTGGGCAATCAGAACGCGTCCAGTTACGAAAGATCGCGTTGCACGGCGTCTCCCCATTAAAATCCCAGTTTGGAAGCCCTGTGGAGACAGCGACAGGGCGCAGTCTGGAGCGGGGTTTTCAGCTGTCCCAAATCTGCCTTAGGTAAGCAGGTACCCGTGGGCAGTGCGTGGGGCCATCAGGACGTCATCCCCCGCAGCACTCCACCAGAGCTCCTTGGCTGCTACAACTATCCACCTACAGGTACAACTACCGCACGTTAGAGTATGGGCAATTAGTTCCCTGTGAACCTGCATAAGGGTCCTTCAATTCTAGACTACTATCTAAGGCACTGCTAGTTTTAGCAAGTTGGTACTTTAGTGTAAACAACTCCAAACCTAGAGCTTACGCCGCCCTTTGTCTCTACAACTCAGTGTTTCAACCTCTTTCTCAAGCTGTCATATTCCATCCCTCATGGTATATCTATCGCATCATACACTATCGTGCCTAAATTTGTGAAGTACGGCTAGCGACCGGATATTCTCTACCACCACAGCCATGGCCGCCAACCCAGAGCTTGCGACTAAGGCGCCCGAAAGCGACGCGCATGAAACTGCTGCTCCTGGCGAGTCGCCAGATGAGGCGGGCCCTACGATCAGCGAGCATTGCACAACTGACCGGCCGACGCGTACGTGGATTCAATTGGCTTCATATGTGTATCCTAGCTAACATTATATAGCGAGTGGTGAAGCTCCCCGGGGAGAAATCAGACCACTTGGTGGAGTTGATGTATTACTCAATTTCCTCTCTATGCCGATGAGTTGCGTACTGACACCACTCTATAGGTCTACCTGACGAAACCGGAATCCTATCCCTCGAATCCATCGAAACTCCTACTCTTGCTGACAGGAGGCACTGGCCTTAAGTCTACGAATAACCAGATTCAGGCCGACAAATTCGCAAACGAAGGTTACGTAGTTGTTATGCCAGACCTATTCGACGGAGATGCGGCGCCCAACTCAACAGCCGTCCCCGAATCTGAGACGCTAGCCACTTCGCTACTGGAAACATTTAAGCTGAAAGCTGCCGAGACTGCCAAATCTTTCATTCTAGATATGTGGCTTGCGCGCCATACCGAAGAGAAAGTCTTCCCCATATTAGAGAGGGTAATTCATGCATGCGAAGGAGAGTTTGCGGACGCAGTAGGGTATGGTGGTGGCATCTACGCGGTTGGGTACTGCATCGGTGGGCGGTATGTCTTACTACTGGCTGGTGAGCGACCCATCAATCGGACGAGCTGGACTGGGGCGCAAAAGCAACCGGATGAAGAGGCAGGTGAGGGTCAAGGGCCTGCGAAGAAGGGTCCATATATCAAGGCCGGTGCTCTAGCGCATGCTACCCTCGTGTCGCCGGAAGATTTCCAAGGTCTGAAATCCCCTGTGAGCTTAGTTTGCGTTGAGAGCGACCCAATGTTCCCTGATGAGGTTCGCATAGCGGGCGAGGACACTATGTCAAAGAGTAACCTCGAGCATGAAGTTCAGGTCTATCCCGGTGTGCCTCATGGTAAGCTTAATCTAACTTAGACAAACGCAGATGAAACCTGCTAACAAGTTCCAGGGTTCGCTGTGGTCGGCGACTATGCCGACGCCAATATCAAAGAGGCGCAGCTCACGGCATATGACCAGATGTTAAAATGGATAAATGAGCACTAACAGACCAGACTGAGGATAAGGGACCTATCTTTAGCTGTGGCGTTGGCGGAATGCGTGATTGGTTAAAGGATGATCGAGACGGGGACGAGTATTACGCTCTATGATAGAGAGATAAGTCCTGAGACACTAAGCATCAATACAAATAAATCTCATGCCTCATGGTGTGCCATTATGAAAAAATCCCCAATATTCCTTGAACCTATGGAACAGTACAAATAATCTTGCCCGTCGTCACGTTCTTCTCCATCAACTCGTGTGCCTTAATGATATCCTCCATGGGAAATACAGAGTCAATCTTGACCTTCAGCTTCCCGCTCTCAAAATGCGATATATACTCGGCAAGCTTATCCTTCAAGCGACCCTGATATTCCGGGTCGCGGCTCCGCAGCGTGCTTCCTTCCACGCGTATGCGCTTATAGAGCAACATACCGATATCCACGCCCTCCAGCTTCGAGCCACCCATCAGCCCAAGCATAACCCAGCGCGAATCCTTGGCGGCCACAGCCATGTTCTTCTGGAAATAGCTAGCGCCGACGAAATCCACAATCAAGTCCACGCCTCTGCCCCCCGTCGCCTCGAGGATCGCCTTATCCCAAGCGCCGTCGCCCTTCCTGTAATTAAACGCCTTGGTGGCGCCCAGCTCGGCCTCGATGAAGGCGCACTTCTCGTCGCTGCCCGCAGTCGCGTACACGGCGGAGGCGCCCGCGTCGAGACTCAGTTGGATCCCTGCGATGCTGACGCCGCTGGCGCCCGCGTGCCAGAGGACGGATTGCCCGGCGCCGAATCCCCCGATTAGATGCAGGGCTTGCGTGGCTGTCATGAAGGTCTCGGGGATCCCCGCCGCGACCTCCCAGGAGAGGAACGAGGGCTTGGGGAGGACCATGCGCGCGTCCACGGCTATGTACTCGGCGTAGGCGCCGCCGTAGGCTAGGCCGAAGACTGCGTCGCCTTCGCGCAGCGGTTCGGCTTTACTGTCTGTTGTGGTTGAGGAGGGGGCAGGGGCAGGGGGTCCGATGCTTGCGATGGTCCCGCTGAATTCTACGCCGAGGGTTAGGGGTGCTTGGGGTGGGAGTGGGTAGCGGCCTTCGCGCTGCAGGAGATCCATCCTGTTGAGTCCGAAGGCCTTCACGCGCACGAGGACCTCGCCTGCTTTTGGGATGGGCCGGGGCGTGTCTGGGTTTATGAAGAGGGCGCTGGCGGGACCCTTGCCGCCTTTTATGTCTGTGGTTTCATTGTTGTGTTAGACTGCTGTTAGTGAAGCTGGGACTGTGAGTTGATGCTTGATTTTATTTTATTTTTATTCTTTTCATTTCTGTGTGATTGGTTCATGATATTGTTGTCTGTGAAAATGCAATGAGATGAACAGCTTGGTGGGGGTGGGTGAATGAAGCCATCGTGTTATGGCGGGGGTGCACTGTACCGACTGCTTTCATGGTGCTGACCATCTTGACGTGAGTGACGAGTGTCTCTCGGCCGAACGTGGCTTTAAGGTGTAAATAGTCGTCTACCTTAATCTATAAACTGCACCTAGAAGACAGCAATCTTCTACTACTACCGTTTCAATTATCAACTAGGTTAGATAGCTGGTGACATCACTTTTATACCGAAATCTAGACCGCACCAAATCCGTAGCACCCCGTAATGTAAGTGCTTTTATTAGTAAGGTTTCCGGCGGATTCCATAACGTAACCCGGATGAATGCCCACTCCGGCGGTGCCTCGCAGTCGGATTCGCTTGCGATAACCCTGCTAAGAAAAGTCTCCGAATCCCGGGTATGTGTTAGTGGCGGCGAAACTGATCGCCTACGCTGCAATGCTAATAATATCTGGGTATCTTGAAAAGCTTTTTGGGGGGATCTATAAAAATTATAAATTCTTTATAAATTAGCACCCTATAAAAAGTAATGAGTTACCTTATAAATGCCGTATAGCATATGTAGCTGGAAAAGCTGAGCTACGAGATTATCCAACTATTGTCCTGCAGCCATAAAGCTGTGGGGGTCATGAAGCAATTCCTCAAGGGGAAGTGTTGAAAATAAACTATATCAAGGAGTTAATTCATGTACTGTCTCAAATAGGGGGCAAGGGCATGCTGTTTATCTATACATATATGAGGTTCTTCCTCCCACCCGTGAAGTAGTTCAGCTCAGCGCTCCGCACAATATTTGGTTTAACTGACAGATAACTTGACCAGTCAAAACAAAACAACGAAAAAAAAATTATCTGAATTATTTCTTAGATCAAACAGACGATTATTATTTTGCATAATTAATTGTAAATAATTTAAGTAATTCTTTGTATTTTCTTTTTTTTTTTTACAGGGGTTTTTTGATGAGAAAAGGTTAGCTGTTGACTCAAAGGTTTCGCTGACTAACATGACCCCTACCTATCCACCCTTGCCTACCTCCACACCTAAGATTACCTAACTTCGCTAGCTATCGTGTTTGTATAGCCTGTATAGCTGTATGGCTGTATGGCTACGAAGACATTCGAAGGCCTCTGGGCCGCCATTCGGAGTAAAAAAAAGCGCTGAGCGCTAAATTTTTGTTTGGCAAGTATCTAAGCCGAGTCAAATACAAAAACTAGCAAAATCAGTCAAATACATCAAAATCAAGGCCCCAATCAGTTAAAATCAGTCAAAGGGGCCTTATTTGTTTTGTTTTGCTTGTGCGGAGCGCTGAACACATGGGCGGCTTGTTTGCTGCGAGCCATCGTGTGTGATATGGGATGTGGTGTGATTGATGGACTAACTATGGTCGCGACGTATTCTTGCTAGCTATCATGATTATAATCGAAATCTCAGTTCCAAAGGTATTAGCAAAGGTGGTTCTTTATATTTCTGCATCGTTCATGATATATGTTTTTCTTTGCGACATAATCCGCCCGGGTGTATTTGGGTTTTCGTCGCTGGGCGTGTTATCAGTTTTAATCTATCGAGACATGTGCGAGAAAGTTAAAATATGGGGTAGTATTTCAATAACAATCATCTATTAACTGGAAGTACTATAATACATCGCATCCAAGTCATTTATTCAAGTAGTGGCCGCATGGGTGTTTACGAAAACGTGAAAACCTGATGCTTGAAAATTGCGGGGTTAGGGATCCCGTTGAGTAGATCATCCACACTCTAATTCTGCGCGACTGCGTTCCACGTCATTCGAGTACAACGCCGGACAGGGAAAATTTACTACCATCATGCCAGCCACACTAGTTACTGAAGTAGCCCAAAGGGAAAGATTCTGTATAGTAGGACCGGCTTATGAGGCAGACCAAGAAGCCGTCTCGACGGTTTTCCTAAGGTCGACTCTCTCAAGGGTGGCTTCTGCCAACGATTTCAAGATTTTTTGGATATCCTCTTTGAAACTGGCCGTTGTAAGTTTGACCTCGGGAAATATCTTCATTTCTAGAACCTTTGTCCTGGAGCATGACATATGAACAATATGACACGTACTCCCGCACATGGAGACCATGGTGAGCTATTCACGACAAATCTGTTAGTGCGGTAAAATGTATTCAAGAAGAGGTGTCCTTACTTTGAAATCGTCCTTAAAGTTGGGATGTGAATTAAGATAACGGATCGTACACAAGACCAGATACATCTCAAGGACATTAAGAAACTTGGGTACATGTTCAAGTTCACTGGATAGCAGGAGAATACGGTGTCTCCCCTCCTTTTCGAGAACTGATGATACTGCCCAGTCTTTCTCCAGAGCTGCCTTTTTGCCATGCTGGACTGCCCATTCTTTCCACTGGACCAAGTTATTGTAATATTCGGATTGACTCCTGGAAATTCTTAGTACACAACCGACACTCTATGAAGATGACCAGAAAAGCTTACTGATGAAGTTCATAACCGTCTGCTTCCCAAACGCTTTCAATTACCTGTAGTAACAAGACGGAAATCGAGATGGCCTGCGAATAACACAGGTTGCCATCTTGAGCGGGATTGAACTCTGATACTGTGTTCTTCCACACCTCCGTCCCCAATTGTAATTCAGTCGACATTATCCGGTACTGCAATGAGGAAATTAACAATTGCTGTTTTGGGGGGGGGGGGGGGGGGGGGGGGGAAGGGAAACGTGTGAGGGGTTAGCAAAACAAAGAATTGGTTTTGTGGATGGGAATGGTTTTTTTAATTTTAAAAGT
>MU380301.1:82865-92922 GCA_022495085.1 Xylaria sp. FL1042
CCCACCCCCAACCCCCCCCCCCCCCCCCACACCCCCCCCGCCCCCCCCCCCCCACACCCCCCCCCCCCCCCCGCCCCCCCCCCCCCGCCCCCCCCCCCCCCGCCCCCCCCCCCCCCCCCCCCCCGCCCAAAGCTGAGCTGTGTACGGAGTACGAACAACAGGTATTGTTAGGTGGTAAGGAATGTGGTTGTACTATGGTCTAGCTTTGCACCCTGGGTTAGTTATCTGGTCCTGTGATGGCTCGAGCGTCCAAAGCCCCCACTATCTATCTGGAGCACCGTCATGCGCCAGTGAAAGCACATGGCGGGAGTTGCTGTAACCTTTGTGTACAATCAACGAGGCAGGTAAGGCTGAGCAGGCCAGCTTACAAGAGACATGTACCTTTGAAGAATACATACTACCATCCAGACAGAATTCGTGATCACCACCGTCAACACGCGAGACCTACAGTATACAGAACCAATTAAGTAGTGTTATACTAAAGTTAGCTCTCTGCTGTTACGTGTTGACTTGTAGTAAGGGCAAAATCTAGTAGAATTTTGAGTTCCTTCAGCTGAAAGAATCTGATATCAGATAACAGAACATAGAGCGTTAAGGGCTATAACAAATCCACACTCTCTAGTTGTAATAGGTTTTTTGATCATTTCAATCATCTGGCTCAAGAATAGCGGAAGAAGCAGATAAATCTAAACGTCCCTGCTCTCGGGACAGCGTTAGAAAATGCTGCAACTAGGCAATAGGCCTATCCTAATAACTACCAGATTGTTCTAGATCGTGCCGAACAGATTCGAAGCGGCGGGCGCCCTGCATCAGACCTTGTTATCCTAGATGATGAGTTTTCTCCCTCTACTCGTCAACTATTCGAGTTTTCCATCGTTGATCGTGTTTACGGCAACACTTTGATCAATACCACAGTGAAGCATCCTGGACGATTCTCTCACCGGGAGGATAAAGACGACGCATCTGCTAAGCCATTAAGCTCATTCCAGGAGTTTCTGGGTAGACAAATGGCAAACAGAGTCTACTCACAACCTAGTTCTTCGATATTAAGTCAAATAGACGTCCACGAAGTTGCGCGGAAACTTCGGGACATAGAGGTCTCGAAAAATACCATCTTTCTTGTCTAGCATCTAGGAAAGAAGGACTTGACAATCCTAAGAAATTTCCTCGCGACGGGAGGTTATAAAGACATCCTTCCGAGTAATAATAATTGCGTTCCCCTCATCGCTCTCTATGGTCAGCAGAATATTGTACAGTTACCGCCTGGATTCAGATCCTTTCCGCTGAAATTAGAGACCCTCTTCTCCGTTCTCTATCCCTGTCATGACCTTCGTGGCCGCAATCATCGTGCGCTCATTGATTGTCAGCAGACAAGATTGGTGCTGGACGCGTTCGATCACTTATGTCAGCCCATTGAGATTCGAGGGCCTGGGTGGCAGCCAGGCAAGCTTGTGAAGATCTCGCAAACCACGATAACCAGTTTCTTAGAGTCGACAAAGAGTAATTTTCTAAGACCACGTCAGCATTTTCGGTATTGACCAAATTTCTAGCACCCACCCGCAAACGGAAGTGTAGTGCGGTGGATAGTGAAGACGACTCGGATCAGGACCAAGAGAGTTTGCTCAGCGATGGTTTGGATACTACGATGGAGACCGACTTTGTGGAGAGCGACAACGACTAGAGTGGAGACAAGGAGGATGAGTTTATGGAGAGCCAAGACGACGAGAGTGACAATGAAGGCAACGAGTCGGCATAGGCTTAAGACATGAAATTTTGGTCGGTTTTTCCCTCGTGGACACTGAGGGACAATTGTTCCTCCCTTGCGATGCCGGGGAGAAGGAGGTACGATCGTCTCAGGGTCTAAACTGTTCACGTACATATGCGCGTAGCCTCCCCTTCCCCAACTTACGACAGTCCTCGCCGCCCACCCGCCACCTGACCATCACCGTATTACTGCTACCACATCGGCCATCTCTGACACAGGTGGTGAGTCCGGCACATTGCTGATCATCTTACCCAGCTACAGGCTCTAGACCTCTGGCGTTTCGAAATTAGTAAACGGGGCGGTTCAGAAGTGGGCCAGACAGCTTAATACATCTGACGCTAAAGGCGCCCAGACTGTTTGCTTCTTGTCTAGCACCTCGACGCCCGACAAGTGATTACCAGTCCAGCTAGCCTCCAATCTGTAAATAAGATCATCCGATATCGGATCTCGATGCTGACATGAGCGCGTGCCGTCTTTCCACTGGATATAGAACATTGTCTCCCTACTTCTCGTTAGGAAGTCTACAGGATAATAGTCTTGTACGAATACTAGTACTGTCTTCGCCTAGCGCAGGAGAGGTGTTCCCTAGTGCGTCTCACGGAGCGGAATCAAGAAGCTCCAGAATACTTGGTTACATGTTGGTGCATGTTCGCACATGTTCTGCCGGCATGGGACTGTGCTCAACACTATAGGACATGTCTGCTTCGCGCATGGGAAGGGTGATCCCATGTCGCCTTCTGTCTTCCCCAGGCATCCGTATGCATATGGATGATCGAGTTGGTCCCGCGAACATATATCTTGCTGCCCCCACAGCCTAAAGACTTTAGCTGAACGTAGCTGGTGACTCTTACCTGCTGCTACTCAAATCTGCTCAGAGTCCAAGAGAGCCATGCCCTCGCTTTATATCTCGAGCTAGCCAACACCCCGGAGCTCATTTTACTGGATTTTATTTTAAAAATGGTGGTAAATACTCAGGTATGTATGTGTTCATATTAAATCCATCTTAACTTACAGTAAAGTTCGGCACTTAAAAGCACTCGGTGCAGTAAGACGTAAGCCAAGTTCTTAAACCGTATAGCTTCGAAACAGGTTTCTATATCGATGACGGAAGCTTTACCCGGCTGCAGAAATTGTGTCTTCCTAGACTACCTGGTAAGAAGATCTACTTGCAAGCATGTTAAAAATAAGGGGTCTCTTAGCCATCGTATTAAAAGGAAAGCCTGATAGATATAACATCGCAATAATGACATATTACTGTTTCTTTAGCGTTAGAGGTTTAGCTAACTGTACTATCTGCTACTAATTCGAATCTGGTCTACCTACTGTTTTTACCGAAAATAACTCGACATCGAGTAATACTTAGGATTTAAATAATCTTTACTAGCCCCTTCGATAGAATACCCCAATTATTTAGCTAAATCCAATATAGCTTTGCCCTTCCTCTAAATCCATCAACTTTGTGCAACGTTTGCTATAAGTAAGGCATTTAACTGCTGTCGGCAGGAAGTAAGACAAGCGTAGGTTTCTTGCCGGCAGCCTAGGCTAGTACCTTCTCCTAATAGTTAAATAAAGCGTTGTCTAGATATTAGCAGAAATAGTTAAGAGATAAGCACTTTCATCTATATATATAATAGCTAACTTAGCAGTTAAGCATGTTTATTCTTACTCCCTACCTTTTTATTCAGTATTTATAGTGTACAAGATAATTAATCCAAATACAACGAAGGAATGGTTATACTAGTGAGCACACACAGAATTTTATAGAAGGTAGATGTATTAAAGCTAGCTGTTCAGCTATGGGAGGCTCTAGCCTAGGGCCCAGAGTCACTATCTCCAAATTCACTAAAAAATGGCTCGAAAACTATACCCCCTCCGTTCTTCTTGCCAGGGCCGGATAAAAACCTCGTCAACGGGGAGATAAAATACCCCAGGATAAGCCAGCACAAGATTTGACGCTTTCACAGTTGAAATCCAGTTGATTGGACTAAGCTACACACTAGTTGTGGTGCCAGTCAATTTTTATAGCTTTTATGGCGCGTCATCATTGCATACATGATGTTTAGGAGCGAGCCATGTCTCTTAAAGCATTTTCTTAGCATTTTATCTCTGGAAATACCACAAGAACAGACTCGAATTTTCATGTAGCCTTTTCCACACTCTCGTCGTTCTGTCCATTTTGACCGTGACCATTCTGTAGGTCAAGGTGGAAGGATCGAATTAGGGCATCAGTCTCATCAAGGGTCATCACCTTGAGGTCTGCCATCTGCTTGATCCTGGCCGTACTAGAATGTTGGGGTTGGATCGTTAGTGATCTAGATGTCAGGATAGGTAGCCAACACTTACACCTCGCGAATTTTGTCCTCTGGCCAGGAATTTGCATCGAGGCCCAACTGGTCAACTCGACTCTTAATAGCATTCCACCCAGTAAGTCGAGATGTGAAATGGACACTAAGAAATTGGATCAGTTTCCAGGCTTCATAGCATTATCTAGGTTATAGCTTACTATCTGTACAGCTGTGTTAGTTCTGAATATGCGCGAGACAAATAGTACAACTTACCTTGATAGACCGAAGTCCTCGGGCTTGAGGATCTCATAGGTGGAAGGGGAATTAAGGATTGCCTTAGCGTGGATACCAGCCTGATACCGTGTTAGTCGGTTTATTAATCGACGGGTTCACATGTGGTATATAGATACCTTGTGTGTGAAGGCGCAAAACCCTGTGGTTTTCGTAAGCAATACGGCAATGGCTATATATATAGTAGATAACATACCAGTAATTGGGTTGTTAAATGGCACGTTGATCTGGAGACGCTGTTAGCTTGCAAGAAAGCATATGATAAAGCCAGATAAAGTGTGGGCTTACTTCAACAGCTTCTGCGACAAAATCTTCAATAGCCTTGAGCTGATGAAGCTTATACTTGGAGAGAATGTAATCCCTGCTGGTCGGCATCATTCTAGCCATCTTGCGTTTCGTAAAGTTAGATCAGAGTTGGATTCCTGAAGAGTAAGATTTAGACATACGAGGGCCCCAAGTGGGCAGATGCCATTTCTTTCCCCAATTCCAAGCACAGATGTGTCAACGTCTGTGCCGTAGAAAGTCAGCCTATGCCCACCCCCGTAGACAACGTCGGTGGATCCGGAGTCCATCTCCAAGGTCCATATCTCCTTAGTAGTTATGAAGAGAGAATCCGGTGGGCTTACGTGTAGCACCAGCCTCGAGGGCAGTGAAGGAGTTCTAGGAATGATCAGCTTCTCATCTCCAGGTTTCGGAGCATGTAACGGACCGCCACAGCACAGCCTGTATCATCGTGGAACTTGATTCGATTAGCCAAGTGTCATGCGAAATATAGTTTACAGGGGCATATACGTGAACCTCGATATCGGTCGAGACACAGCCTCGAAGGGTTCTAACAAGGTCCTGCGGATGGTTAGCATACGGCCAAAAAAGAGGATGGCCATCACTTACATAAACTTGTCTCGGAGAAGCACAGCCCACGGTGTCGGCAACGCCCACCCTTCCGACACCAACGTTATTACTTTTGAGAAATCCTCGGTTAGTTGTTGCCGTACGGAGCGTATTTCTAGCGCTAAAGAACATATTTCAGGAGCACCCATGCTGGAAACTCTTCATTGGGACAGCGAACCGCTCTTTGGGAATGCCAAAGGGACACCAATAGCACGGCAAGTACTTACACAGCGCGGTAGATGGAGAGCAAATCAACTAGATCCGACCTTTGCATACATTAGCGAGACAGCTGACCTTAGAGACAGCCGACCCCTCAGAAACTCCGCCGAGCCAGAGGAGTCAAGCCTTGGATGGAGAAGAGCACGTCGAATAGCGTTGCTTTGCTTTGCTGAAATGGGTAATGTAGAAGCCTTATAGGTCATAGGCGCATTTTGAGAGAGCGTCGCAAAATTGATGATGCTATGTCGTAACGAGCAACGAGAATCTGCATACAAGACCCTGCTTTTCCCTCTAGGTCTTGCTCGTCATGACTCTCAAAGGCCCCAGTCTCCGCAAGCAACAGAAATCGATCGGTCGGCGAAGGGATCGGCTTAGAGAAACGTAAAGACGGCACTTACCGGAAAGAGTCTTCACTCGAGAAGCGGACCTCGCAGCCTCGGCTGAGCCATTGTTTAGCTTCTAATTGGGACCAGATTGGTGGTGCACATACCTCTTGATATACTGGATAACCTCGATAGCCTGCTTGGTAATAGCTATCATGTCCTTGCCGCCAAGGGAATGCTCTCGTAGGAATTCTTGTTGCTGCAAGTCAGTCCATGAACGAGATTATATAGTGGGTCTGTGCTCACGGCTCGTCCCGATCACGACATCTACACCGTCAACTCCGCAGTCGCACTTAGAGGGTTCAGTCATTTGCAATTCATTCTCAATTCAAAGGACTCATACCGCAAGCTTGGCGTCCTGGAGCATGTGTTAGCCACATACGAGCATGGGTGCCCTGGCAGATCGACCGAGGTAAAATAAAGGCATCCAAAATCGCTAGCCATAACGGCCACTCACCTCTAGAGTGCATCTTGTGTCTGGTATGTCGGTTAGAAGACTTGGCATAACTAGGGCCAAGAGGAGACAACGAACGGGTTAGAATCTTGGCCTACGGTGTCGTTAGTAGACATTTAATCTCTTTCAAGTATTGGTTATTGAATGTGCACCTTGAGGCCGAGCTTGCAGATGGCTTCGCAGTCGTCGCGAGATTGCTACGGTTGATTAGCGCTGAGATCTAACCAAGACATACTGGAAACGACTCACCGGGCTGGCAGCTGGATTCGTAAGTTCAATATAGTCACAACCAAATTCAGAAAGCATCGTCGCACTATAGACAAGGTAATGTCAGCAAGTATAACAAAGGGCTTGAGTCCGCCTTGAACATCCATTTTAATTTTCGTCTCAGTTGAAAAGTACGCATTTGCAAATTGTTCGCCCTCCCTCAAAGCTAAAACATGCATTAACCACTTTGTTCGAAGCTCTATGATAGCGAATATAATTTCTTACTAGCTAGAAACAGTTAGTTACTGCTGCATTGAGCCTGTTTGTAGAGCCAAAAGACATATTTAGGAAGGCCTATACTCAAACACCCTTGTTGGGTAGCAGCGAATCACTCTTGGAAGCTGCTGAAAGAGGAATTTAATAACACGGGAGGTACTTGCATTCTATGATCTTGAAGTTGCGGACATTACTCAAGAGGTCACTAACGCTCGAGTAAGGGTTCGACGTGGAGTTGCCGGTGATGGACATGTTGGGAGTTGGGCGTCCAAACGACGATGGGGGAGCTGTAAAGTAGGATGAGCGGCTTCGTTACGAAATCAGTATGTCTCTCGCGCAAGCAGTAAATGAGAGGCTGGATTGAAGACTCGTTTCGATGAGATAGAGAGAATTAGTCTGACTGTTTGATGTTCTGGAGCAGATGATGGAGGGGTCTGCACTTGCAGAAATATTATTTTTTTTTTTTTTTGGAGAGTCATTGCTGGCGTCTCCGGCCCGATGACGGGGGGAATGTGGTGGTGCAGCGTGGCAGAAAAGCCTGAGCGGTGTGTCACGGCAGAAATCCCTTACCCACGCCGTGTATGGCTTCACGTAGCCCTATACGCCTCTATATGGAAAAGAAAAGTTGAGGACAGGAAAAAAAAAAAAAAAAGAAGCTAGCAAGGTAGGTAAAGAAAAGAACTAAGCGAAATGACGTAGTGGTAGAGATACCAATTGACCAATCAGCACAAAAGTAACAGACAGCCAACCAATCATCGCTTCTATGTCACGTGACGTAACCAACTATATAGCCGGATTCCTTAGTGTAGAGGTAGAAAGAAAGGAGGGGTAGCGCCACGAGGGCCAGATGCCGCGAAGGCTATGTAAAAAGGCTATCTATTAAGGCCTTAAGGGGGGTCCTACGGGGTCGCACGGGGTCGCACGGGGTCTCCCCCTAGATATCCATCTTTTTAGCTGTCTTTTCAACTGTATATGCCTTTGGTCTGTATAAATGGGTGATACTCTCTTTATGTAGTAACTGCATCACACGTGTGGGACGCCTATTTTAAATTAAAGGAGGTCTAGAGCCGGTGGCCAGGTAAGATGGTTAATATGCGCCTTTGTAGGCTATTCTCCGCGCACCACATGTGAGACATGGCTGTTTCAATGCCGAGGAGGTGGTTGTTATCGAGTTCTGATAAACGGGCTTATTGCGGTCTGGGGACCGTATGGTTAAGGCATGGTGTAGAATTCCATGTCCCTTCTAAAGGCTAGGACCGGCCATACTCTCTCTCTCTCTCCATATATATATGGATTTGTGTATTAGATACATACTGGAGAATGTGGCGACCAGCATGGTTAATGCTCCTAGCAATCTTAGGAGCATGGCGGACCAAAGAAGACGGTGCGAGCAGTCAACTGCTGCAGCGCTCTATAGCTGCTCAGGAAGTCAGCACTGCCGATGGGAACACGGATGACGGGGCGAAGATGAGCTCCTGCATGACCCACACGCGACTGAAGTATCGTCGGCGACTCGGCGGAACAGGCTCCTTAACATGTCGGCATCCTCAACGCGGCTGAGCAGCTCTTCGAACCCGTACGGAGGCCGGCTAGGCACCAGCTGAACGAGGTCATGGCCTAGCCATACCACGGCCCGGATACTCTGCTTGTAAGTTTGGCTCATTTTAGCCACCTGTGCTGTCTTCTCAGCCGGGTCTTGCTGGTTAATTAATGCAGGTGGCATCCACCCAAATCATACGGGAGCGCACGCTTCGGCCGTAAGTATCGTAGCAGGCACGTAAGCAGAGATGTACGGATCAGGTCTCTGAGATGAGCTACTTCCGGGTGGAATATATGAGTCGTGGCCGGGACTGTGGAATTGTGATTGCTCTATTTCTCCTGCAATATCTACCAAAACTAGCTAAGCAGATCTCACACTTAAGGCGGTCTTGTACCTCGACTACCAAGCTTTGTACTGGCTACTTCAACTGTAAAGTCGCTAAGTGTTTTATAAATATACCGCATTCTCCCCAAACTGCACAGCGACCTTACTTTAGCCTGGTTAAATATTGTAGGCATAACGTTAGAGCTTTAAAGGCAGAGCTTATAGCTAGGCTTAAAGGCTATAAATTTCTTAGTAATCAAGCTTGAAGACGGTTTTTTGGCCTGCTAATTAAGCTTTCTGGGTTTTCTAGGTGGTAGTGTAGGCAGGTACGAGGGACAGTGTATAAGATGGCCCCTCACAGTGGATGCCATGTAACCCATCTCCATTACTTCAACAACATCAATACCACTTTTGGAGCCAACAGTATATGTTTTATTAAATTTTGGTCAACGGCGCAGCTTACAAAGTAGGGATTGGCCCGGGGGAGGGGGGGGGGGGCGGGGCCCGCGGAGGGGGGCGCTTACGGTGGCCCATAGCTCCAAGTGTGCCAAAACCCTATTTTGCCTACAAAGCATCTTTCTCATACGCCTCTCGTCTAAAACTAAAGCTTGGCATTTAAAATTTAACCTATTTTTTATTTTTTTAATTATATTTTTTTTATTGTACTATTCTGCATTTTTACGCATATTTAGTTACTAAAAACCTTTTAAATATATAATAACGCGTATGCTTTAGTTTTATTTAATTAAGCTTAATTAAATTATATGCGGCTATTTTAAAAAAAAAACTTTATTTATTAATATAAAAAACTTTAAATATATATATATATGCGTAAATATTTTATTTTATTATATTTTATAAAACTATTATTTTAATTTTATTATAATATAGTTATTAATATTAATATATATAATATATTTACTGCTTTTATAATGTTTATTTTTAATTATTTTATTATTATATATATTTTTTAATATTTTTTATGCGCGCTTTTAACTTTAATTATTTTTATTTTTTATTATTAGCGCGCTTTTAATTTCGATTATTTTTATTTTTTATTATTAGCGCACTTTTAATTTTAACTATTTTTATTTTTTATTTTTAGCGCAGCTTAAACTTTAATTATTTTTATTTTTTTTTTTTAGTTTATATTAAATTTTAAATATTTTTTTTTTTGTTTTTAATACGCTTATAATTTGCTTAAAATAATTTTATTTTAACTTTTTTAATTTGTTTATATTAATATTTAAAATTTATATATTTAAATATTGCTAAATAATTATAATAGCGCTTAAAGCGCTAAAAAACTTTTAAGTTAATAAATAATGCTTTTTAATAAAAAAAAGCTTGCTAAATATTTTTAAAGCATATAAAAAGCAATTATAAATAATAGTATATATTATTAACTAGCTTTATTTTTTT